>APFE031257176.1:211130-276879 GCA_000404065.3 Pinus taeda
TGCAGGATTGCGCAGGGGAGGCAGGCAAGCAGTGGAAGAGATTTGGAGATCAGATCTGAGCTGTATTGTGTGTAACAGAGGTGGAGATACTTGTGAGAAGTATTATGCTGTGTAATGTTACATGACTCAATCATTAATATACAGATAGTTGGGGTTTTTAGCGAGATGCTTTCCCCGGGATACATACTGTGTTAATGTGTGAATGCTCTTGATGTTTTATTGTTTTTGATGCTGCTATATTGATGATCAACGTAGAGGAGATTATGTATTGTGTATGTTTTCCGCAATAGTACATGATCAGGATAATCTCTATTGAATATGTGTTAAATTATTCAAAATTTCTACACACCGCGAACTCGTGAATCTTTCTGTCCAACCACTCTTCAATTCCTTTCTTTGTCAGATTCCAGTGATACGACATTAGACATCTCTATGCAGATCCCGGTCACGACAATAGAACCATTTGTTGGCTTGTTGGGGCCTGACCCAGGTTCAGAGTTAATTAGCCAAACAAATCCCTGTACTACTGGCCCTTTCGGCAACAGTTCGCGGAGCGCGGACTGAGGTCTCACCTGAAGTAGTATGGGAGGGTGCTAGAACCAGGTTTTTGCACCCTTGAGATGCCTGAGAGGTTTGATTGGTCCTTTGTTTGCTCCTACGCATAGGTTGCTTCGTGCACTTCCCATTCCTCGTGGTCTGATACATTGCCTTCGCCCAACCCTAACCAAGGGCTGTGCCACACTCTGCGCTATTACTTGAGATATTAATTATCTTCTAGTGTTAATTAGCTATCTTTGCCTACTTGAATGTCTTATAATTATCAATTCAAAGCATTCATACATGATCGCGCAGTAAATAAACAATGTATTTACAAATTATATCCAATCATGTATTAAACCAGGAAAAAATACACATAATTATAGCAAAACTTCGCTTTATTGATTCTTCCAACAGTTACAGACTCGATCTGCCCTATGCACTCAGCTGTAGGGGTCCGCGCACTCAGTTGCAGACTACTAGGCCTCTGCGCACTTAGCGGCAGAGCCTTCTCCTACTCTACGACCCACAAACACACTTTACACTTCGACTCAATCACTTAGACTTCTCATCCTTCTATTAGTTAGTTCTTTTACACTTAGAACCTCAATCTATTTATACAATCACATGGTCCACAGACCATGGATAGGTCTATCCAGCCGACATTACATTACAAAAACTAGGGTGGACAACCCTGTGACTCTTTTATACTTTCGCGCCCCTCGCCCGCAATTCGTGGAGTTTTTACAACAATATTCGGTCAAAACTTGGGCTTTAAGCCCCAAAACATGCCTTGGGGGGATTCCATGCCCAACATATCATGTAGTTCGAGTGGAGGAAGCGAAATCCAGGTGTGTGGTTGATCTTCTATGCAAACTAGAGAGTGATGAGGAGCCTTGAGTGTTTCAACAATTTCCTGACTGGAAGTGAAACCAACCTCAGGACAGCAAGGGCCTGACATAACCATTAGCTCAGGCTGAAGTGCCTCAATAGTCTGGGGGGTTTCGACTTCGTTGATAGATAGATCATCATAGACCAGTGTCTTGGACAAATTAACAATGATTGAATCAACATCATGATCAGATCAGGAAGTGAATAGATCACGACAACAAAGATCAAAAAATTAAAGATGTTTGTCGACATTCTCATTATTTGATGAATCAGGCAGAGGGGTAGATGAGAAAAAAAGATGTTCACACTCTGTGTTTTCAAGAAAGGTAATTGAAAGATTGGACGAACGTTCTGAGGAAGATGTGCCCTTTACTTACTGTGATGACAAACTGACATCCAACGTGTCATGTGAATGATCAGAAGTAGAAGCATCCAGAAATAAGTTTTCACAGGGGAAATTAGCAGTGGCAGAATCACAAGCGATGTTAAGGTGAAGTGGATGAGGAGCAGCTGTAAGGGATTCATCCTTCATCGCATAATCTTCTTTAGATTCTGCCCACACTCATCATGAATGATGGCGTAGGTTGGCTGCATAACACCAACTCTGTTGACAGCTTGATCCTTGTTCACAACAAGTGAGGAGTCTGGAATGGGAGAACACAAGGCATTATAATCCAGAGGATCAACAGAACGCGAGGATGAAGGTCTAGGGAATGAGTCTGCGTGACAACCAACATGATTGCAAGCCAAATCTATGCAAATCTTAAGAGAAGATGGGGTGGGAGGATGTGACCGTTCAACAAAGATGTGTGCATGATCTCCCACATCATTCCATGGTGGTGGAGCTGTTTGATGAGGTGAAGGCGGATAATCACTTGTGACAACAAATGTGCTTACCTGTGATTGTGCAGCT
Organism: Pinus taeda; assembly: GCA_000404065.3. Lineage (NCBI taxonomy): Eukaryota > Viridiplantae > Streptophyta > Pinopsida > Pinales > Pinaceae > Pinus > Pinus taeda. The sequence goes on from APFE031257176.1 coordinate 213,472, forward strand.
CCATCACTGAAGTGTGCTGAGCGGGGTTCAAATACATGAAGAAGATACTCAAATCTTCCATCAGGAAATTCCCAATTAATATTATCTTTTAGGAATTGATATGCAAGATTACAAAAATGTGTGTGAAACTGTTCAACGGATTCATCGGGTGATTTTAGTAATTCCAAAATTTCTTTGTTGAGTGCTTTATAGTTAAAGTGATTGAAAGCCTAGTCTATCTCTGCGACCAGATGAGCAAGAGAATGAACAAATTTTTTGGGCAGCGTGGCACACCAGTGCATGGGGTGCCCTCGGAGCATGTAGATGAACAACGCATAGCTCATGTATTCTTCAAAGAATCCATGTCTTTCGCATGAGTCTACAATACCGATCGCGTGCCTGAACAAGGCTATGTAGCGTCCACCGTCAAATTTTTTATGAGACAAATTATCTGAGAGATTTTTCGGGATGATGAATCATTTCCATAAGACATATTTCGGAAGAGCAGCTCGATAGTGAGTCATGATAGATGTGTATAGATTTAAAATACATGTGAGGACTCAACTTGTCATCTAGCCCTCCTTCTAGTGCCAAAATGTTGACGGTGCTGGACCCACCAACATGTAAGGGGATCTCCTTGGTAAGAAGTCTCAATTAGACCCAAGACATTTGGTGCAAGAGTTCGAGCAGTGGGTCATATAGTAATTCCTTGACCGCGATGTCGCACAGAGGCAAGTAAGATAACTCTATTAGTAGCAAGTGTGTGACCACTACAATGAGTCAAGGAAGGTGCATGAGAGGTTTCTAACACAGGTGGGTTGAGATGAGTGCGCCCCTTGGCAACCTTTAAGTGTACTCAGCTGGGAAGGGAACACACGAGCGGAGATGCATCACAAGCTGGAAAGCAGGCCAGTCTAGCTATCTAAAGTAATGGTTAAAACAACAATACATATGCAACAAGATTCATATAATTGCATACAAAAGTGTTCATACACAACTACGTAAGCTAAACAAGATACATTGCTACAGCAACTGGAACAATCCAACTACAATAACAACATATGCATGAAAACATGCCGGCTCTTATTATATAAATAAGTGTAAGTTCCAATCATACAATACATCCATGTACACTGGCTAGCCCCAATAATGGAATGTTATAGCCACGTCTGTCTGCTCCTCCAAAGAGATGAACTAGCTCCATGCAGTGGAGAAGCCAAGGTGCGTTACAATACTGTCCAAGCTCTTTCCAAGATAGTCTTATCAGAAGGTTGGCTGACCAAAAGCCTATACAATGAGTTATGAGGTTCTATTTATAGCAAAGGGTGGGGTGACCCTTGACATACCCCTTTGTGACAGTTCATCTACGCTCATGAATCTTCCTCCACTCTATGACTGTTACCTCCAACTATTGACACTTGAACTTCCACTTGACATGGCGTTACATTACAATGCACATATGCCCAATGGCTTGAGAAATCCATGCAAGACATCGCTGACATTCGATATGTTGTGGTGAGACCAACTCTTTGACATGCTTGTGATGGTGAAGGTGGTGAGTTGATGCCAAGCTTGGTCGTTCCTAATGGTGTGCATGCACCCCATCGTGACATCTTGCTGAAGCTAACTCTTGCCTCCGTTGCAACAGGTGCATTGGTTCGGCTCCTTCATACAACTCATCTGCTAACATGCACAGGGTCATCTTGGGTGCGGTTGAACCGACAACACACTGATGCATAGTGTCCATGATGATATTCAAGTGTGTGCTGGTGGTCATGCGCATCAACTTGCCGAAGTACATATTCAACTCCAGTTGGACTTGCTTCTTGTATTTGCCTTGGTGAGTGTGCTGAAGGGGTTGGATCGCATGTGTGCGCACAATGACATGCATGCTGTTGAATCCCTTGCATACGATCAACGACACTGCTCACTATATCTACTCCATGCCAGCTGCTGGGATGGATCTTTAACTTGTACGAGTGCATTTTCATCCATGAGTGCATGTTGCACCCACTTCTGTTCCTATGCATGCTGCAACTCATTCGTCTGTCTGTGCAGCTTCATGTTCTTACTTGAGTTGCTGCTTCAGCACGTGCTACTCCTTCTTTGTTCCATTCTTTGACTTCGTGCAATCTTCATGTCGCGCCATCACTTCATAGCTTGAGTCTCCAAAGTTGCTTTCATCATCAGTGGATCTGCTTGATCTTGCAACTTTGTTCTGCCTCTGTGTTGTCAACAACCTTCCTCTTGCATTCATTGTGTTCGCTACATTTGTTGCATCCGGTATGTTGCCTTCATCTGCTGTTCATGATGCTTCTCGCTGTGATAAATTGATGTTCTTGTCTATGAACAACTTGATATCTTCGTGAGTAGGCAAGTTCATAGACATTTGATTAAATTCATCTTCAGGTGTGCTCTGAATGGTGTCTGTGTATATGTTCATCTTGTATATGTGTGTGTGTAACTAAGACATTAACATATAACTAGGGGAATGCATTTTTAGAGTTATGCTATGCATTTGACAAATTTAGCTAAAATATATATCAATTTATTCCAATACTCTAACTAGGCCTTGAAATATTTCAAACCCAATAAAAGTTAGGATTCTACCTAGTTAAAAAGAGGATATAAGATAAATTGACCCAAAATCTCTAAATACATTTAGCATTAAATTACATGGATTTTTCTTTATCATTAAAACTCACTTATGCATATGGAGGATAAACAAATGGGACTAATCATTTCACTTAATGTAATTAAATTTAATGCTTCAAAATCCCACTACAAACTAGATGAGGAGGCGAAAATTAAGGCCTAAAGCTTGAGAAATGAAATCCTTATGGATGTTCTCATCAATGAATGTAAAACTCTCATATGTATCTCTCATAAACTTTTCCATCCAAGGAAACTATTGTGCTTCTCAATAATATTATTCTCTACTTCATAACAACTCAAACATTGGGTTGTCGAAGGAACTTAGCACTAGTGGTAAAGGCATGCATTTCGTGGCCCAACTACCTTAGTTCAAGTTTCTAGAGACATGTTGTTAAGCCGCAGATTTTGTCAAGTTAGAATGTTCTCATTCCTGTAACAACTCTAACATTGGGAAAATATCCCCTATAACATACCCCACCCCCTATGCTAGCTTAAGGAGGTGGGGTTATAAAATTTTCACATCTTTTACTCCACTCAATCCTCATTTTTGAGTACAACATCATCTTTTTAAGAGATTTCCAATGATATAAATTTCATTCCAATCTCAAATTGGGACACAAAGTTATGGCCATTAGAAAATTTTGTCTTAGTGCCATGTTAACATGTCCATACATTTGACATGCGGCACCCCAATATCATATGACTCTCTCCAAAGTGGTTCCTTGTCAACACTAGATCACATGACCCTTCCATATCATTTTCCAATTTTTATGTAATCACTTATTATATTTATTTATTTAATTAAAACTAATTATATATATATATATATATTATATATATATATATAATATATATATAATTTCAATTAAATAAAAAATAATAAGTGATTCAAAAAAATGGAAATGATTATATTATATATATATATATAATACAATCACATATATAAAATTACACTTACATGATATAATTTACAACCATAAAAAAGTTGCTTACATTGATGCATATCCAAACACACTTGGTGTGTGGCATGTTAGGTTACCACCAATAGAAATCAACGGTGACAAATACATATCGAGATTTTTAGATGAGTTAATTTTCCTAAAGACTTGAATTATGGTTTTGACCCAGCCCATTTTTTGGTTACGTTGTGCCATCTTATTGCTGTCATGATTATTTTGATCACTGAAAACTGCTTGTCCATTGATCCAACACTACTCTCTTAGCTCAAACAATTATTCATCATGGTTCCACATTAGCTGCACCATTACTTTCACTCTAAATTGGTATCCATTCGATATCCACGAGGGATATCCCACTTCACCTAAGAGATTCACTACAAATTCAATAACGCACTACACATTATGTCCAGTTATGGGTGCACCTCCAACATCCTTGAGGTTTCCTTCCCTTGCTGTATGGACATTAAATCATTTTGAGAGGCCACAAGGTCCCTTTCTCATCATTTCCAACCCTCGTGAGGTCTTCATTCGACTAGTCATTTGGTCTAGTACCCACACTAAGTTATATACAGCTCATGGTCATGGAGTATTGACACAATTTTAGGGTTGGGTTAGTTTTCTATTTTTTATTTTTATTTTAATTAATTTTTGGCCTCCCTTTTTGACTTTCCAAAATTCATTGCATTCTAGCCTATAAGAGGTCCCTATGACATTGATAATGTCATGCCCCTATCCTGGTGGTAGTATTCCAACCACACATAAGAGGTTGTGATACCACCATACTTTTTCTTTTTACCAATGTTTGAATAAACAGTCTACGCCTACTTCAACACTTAGTCAATTTTCCAGTAAGTGTTCTTAACAATGTAGAGGAAATAACTTATCATCAATTTATCTTCTTAAATTATCTTTGATCAATATGCAGCGGAAATCATCACAATTACACCCATATATACTTCGGAGGGAAAACTCCTGTAAAGTCTTCCCAATAGTTTATAATAACTTCAATAATCTACAAGTCTCTTCGCTCAAATTCCTTCTTCGCACTTCAAAACATACTTGGTCATCAAATGAATGGTGTCAATGCTCCATGCTCCACCTTTTATTTATATGGGTGGTGTGGACTCGTTTTATCCAAGTGCCATGTCCCTTCAATCATTCCAAAGGTCGGCATAGTCATGGGTGTAAGTCGGCCTACACATGTTTTAACATGTTAGCCCATCCACCATTATTTCACCATCATGTAGTTTGCTCGTCTCTCGGGTTGGCTCTTCGCTCCATTTCTCGGCCAACTCTCGACTCACTCATCGTTGCCACGACTCTACCCGAGCTGCCTTGCTCGTGCGCTCGCCCACGCTCGGCTCGCCCAACTCGTCACACATAGTCATCTCATTTGCCCGGGCATGCTTACCCATCCAAGTGCCTAACATGGGTTTCTTGATGTGACTTCGCTCGCTGACTCGCCCATCATGTATGAACTAAGGGGCGGGTGCTCGCCCAACACGACACTCCCGTTATGTGCACCCCTCACTGTCGCATATAACTGAAAGTCATGCCAAGTCTTGAGATGTCCACTCGAGTCGGTCAACACGCGTGCCCCTTGCACGTGGGTGCACCCACTATAACTCGATCGCACGTCTACCTGACTCAAAGGCTTGACAAATAAGATGCCTTGAATTTGACCTCGAATTCCATGCAAGGCATAGTCACACTGTTATGTGTTATGCTTTTTTCAACCTCCACCCAAAATATATTTTGACACAAACTTATATACATACAAGGGCATATGAATAGCCTGAAATCCTTGTGGTGAGGCACATGAGAGGCCAATTAGGCCCTCCCATTATTGATTTGACAACCAAGGAAAATATGACTTAACAACCATAACGACAAAAAAAACTATGAGCCGAAAATCTCAATCTAGAGATATATCACAATCCTAAATTTAAGTAATTGTAAACAATGCCTCACATCAAGTGATGTCATTTCTCTAGGCTTGCAACCTAGGTATAACCATTCACACAATAATATTTTCTTCTTAATGTTCCCTTTGTTTATTAAATTCCTTTATTATTGGAATTTTAATTTTTTTAACTCTTCACATCCAAAATTTATTTTGTATAATTAAAAATCATGTTTAAAAAATATAGGTTATTGTTTGTAGATTTCTGTGGTTAATGTTGTTGTTGGATTGTATAGGAAAAAAATTAGTTCAACAGAGTTTTATTGGGAATTATATTTCATATGATTCCCTAGTGTTCATAATCTCTTATATAAAAACCACATTAGCCAAAATTTCCTATGCATTTCAAGACATGTGATTTATATAATTCACATTATACTAATTATAGAAATAACTACCCTTTCTCAAGGGATTCCAAGTGGCCCTATAATGCTAATTGCTCCATAATTGGAAAAAATGAGTAAGACCCATCACTCATTTCAATATTGATAAATATAGGGCTTCAACTCCATTGCAAATCAACTTAAGAGGCTAGTTTTAAGGTCAATAACTTGAAGAACATATGCTTAGTAAAAAATCTTATCAACTGAAAATAAAATAACACACATATCTTTATAAAGATTATGATAACTTAAAGGAATTATTATGTTCCATTAATAGCAAAGAGATTTTCTTCATAATAGTTCCAACACTAGTTACATTCCTTAGCTATCCTGCGGATACAATTACAAGGTTGCCCTCTAGGTCTATATTTTTTTCCATGAGTGTTGGGTAGCGGAAGCCCCGCGCAACGGTTAAGGTGCACGAAGCTGGACATTTTGGGTAAATTCAGGGTAAAGACTCCGTTGAATGCGCAGAGTGTGAATTGTAATAGGTTGAGTCAAAGGGTAGTCCGCCCGAAAACAATGTAAAGAAATGTAATTAGGGTCGGCCTGCGCAGGGGGTCGCGGGCCAAGGGACGGTATAAATAGAGTGAGGCTCTATGGGTAGAAAGGGTAGAATTTTGATAGTATGAAATGTAATGGGTACTTGAATTAGAGAGATCAAAAGCGTCTGTAAGTCCGAGTCGAGGGATAAGGGTAGTAGGTAAAGGCTTTGCAACTGTGTGCGCAGAGGCCTGGAAAGTTTGCCGCTGTGTGCGTGGACCCCTACAGCTGAGTGCACAGGGCGAATCTATATGTATTAAAGATAAACGTGGAAATAAAGATAAGTTTCTTCTGAAATCCTGTGTTTTTTCTGAGCTATCATAATATATGTTTGATTTAATCTGTTTATGGTTTAAATGAATGTAAATCTAGGATCACTTTTATGCATGAATCAACCGTGTTGATTAAATATTTGCTTAAAGACCTTGGTAATTGGTAACTACTTCATATAATAAGAGAAGTGCACTAACAAGAAAGAGATAATCGAGCTGGATCTATGTGAAAACCGAGTAGTGTGGAGTTGTAAACCAGTGCGCGAAACCTCCAAACCACACCTAGACATCCCTAGGGTGCGGAAAATTGGTTCCAACACCCTCCCCTGCTATCTCAGGTGAGACCTAAGTCCGTGCTCTGCGGGCTGTTGCCGAAAGGGAAGATAGTTGTGGGATTTGTTGGGCTAAATAGTTCTTTCGAACCTAGGCTAGGCCCATATAAGCCAACAAATGGTTCCGTTGCCGGGACTAGGATCTGCCTAAGGGGTGTCTAATGTGGGAACACTGGAATCCTACAAAGAAATAACTCGAAGATTGGTGGGATATAAAGCTCCACGAGTTCGAGGTTTAGGAGAACAGGAACTCACAGATATCAGAGGAATAGTGGTTGGATCGCTATATATTTAGAGACATACATGAGATCTTCTTCGTAACATTCCCGATAGAATTGTATGAGTGGATCGCGAAGTTAACTGATAGCGTGGGGAGGTGCAGATTGGACCAGCCCATAGTGTGGACTCCGGAAAAGGTGTGAAGGCTAGAAGCCACTAAAGATAGACTTGCGCGCGCGGTAGACCACTAGCTAGATCGGATCATTAGGGGATGTATCACTGAATTCGTGATAGATATAACCATAAGTTACAATGAAGTAGAAAGGCACTCTCTCCAAGGACCGCGGGGTAGGTGTTACACAGTAATTTGTCACCGTTGGTCACCGTCCCTGTTACCCTTGCTTTCGTACATTGGAGGACACATTTATGGACCTGTGACCAGTGACACAACCAAAAAACACTTGCATTGTATTCCCCTGAGTATGAACTTCATATTCCCTGAAGACACCTTTTGCAGATTATCCCTAAAAAGTGCCCTTTTTCCATTAGCGCGGGTTCACAGTGTCTTGCCCGCGCCAATAACTCAGTTCCTTAAAAGGAGGCGCGCCCATTAACGCTCTGTCATAGAGCAAAGCCCGCGCCACCTAAATTTGGTTATGATTTTTAGCCAGCGCGCACTCATATGTTTTTTCCTCTTTGTTCATGGAGTTCTCTGAGGGAAAAATCCTCATGGAAGTGGTCGAGTGTCATCTTTTTATCCATGACAACTAAGTTCAGTGGCTATTCAGGGATAATGCTAATCTTCAGTAGGCGTCCTGATACAATGCATACTCCTTCCTCCTCCATCTATAAATGACTGTCCCCCTGCATTAAACCAACTAGTTTTGCTAGAGCTATTGTGAGTGCTAAAGTAATGCTGGAGTGATAGTGAGAATTGTCAAGTATAGAGGGGTTATGCTGCCAAAATATTGAGAGAGAAGAAGTCACTTTGCAAGGCGTATTTAGCTGCTTGCCCAGTCAAAGGAGGTTCAACGTCAGAACCTTTGGTTGTAATCTTTCTCTGTTTTTACTCATTAATAGACGACTATCATTATGGTTCCACTCATGTATCTTCATCATGGTAATTGAGTTATGTCTTTTTTGACCGATATATAATTGCATATACTGGATTTTATGCTTGTGTTTGTATCGTTCTTTGCATGTGCAGGTGTCCATTCACGAGGATCGTGGGGATTGTGACCAGCCGGAGCAAAGGAACGAGAGCGGCGATTCTTCTACAACTACTAGCGTTGGAATCCAGGTAGACCATCATGATCGATCTCTGATTTGTGCAATTAGGAACCTGCGTGTTAGCGTTGTGTGATTGTTGCTAGACCCGTGTTGGGCTAGTGGGATCGCCTCTGTTCGCAGAGGGGATTTACCAGTTCAACAGTAGGTACATCAAATCATTGAATACTTGGATTAAAATGCTATTGTGCGAAAAATAAATTTTGTGCGTGTATTCATGCCTGGGGTAACGTGGAGCGGAAAGGGTTATCGAAGAACAGCAGAAGTAGAGAACAACCTGTTGGTTTCTATCTCACGAGAAATCAAGGAGGATCTCGCTAGGTTCTCACCTGGGAGTGCATTCTGATTGATTAAAGAACGCTTCCCACTGATACCACCTCCGTCTACACCGCCACCCGCTTCACCCATGTCGAGTCCATCCACACAACCACCTTCGCACCCCCTCCACCACCAAAAGCTGGGATGGCGACTGCAGTCAAGTTACAGACATTTTCGGGTATAGGGAATGAAGAGCCAAGTCGGTTATGGTTTGTGTTAAAATCTGTATGGGACGTGCAAGGCATAACAGATGAAAACATTAAGAAGGCCACGCTAGTCAGTGCACTACAGGACTACGCGCTAACATGGTACATAAAATACTCAACCAACCATCCAAATGAGGGAATATCGGCGATCCAGGATGCACTGAATAAAGAGTTTGGCCGACCAAAGTCTGAAGCCCAGTCGGTCATTGGATTCAAAGAGATAGCAATGTTGCCTAGTGAAACTCTGTGGGATTTGGACCAGATATTAAAGAGTACTATTCATGAAGCTAACTTGATCCTAATAGATGGACAAAATTGCGCATGGTTTGTGGCATCCTTGACACCCCATTTGAGAACAACTTTTTCATAGCATAAGATCTCAACCCAAGCCGAGGCACTAGAGACAGCAATGAGGTTACACGCGGCCTCAATATCGGAACCGGGGTTGGGAGTTCGGCAAATCCACGCGCAACTTCAAAACTTGAGCTTGGAAGTGCATAGTCTAAAGCAAGGAAGAGTGTCCCGACCAGAGGTACAACTGGAGGTAGGCTGTCTTAGATGTAAGAGCCAAATGCATGACAAGGATCATTGTCCAGTTTTCTCGAACCATCTGGCAGAAGGAGGCCCGATGCCATTAAAAGTGGAGGTACAAGCAGGGTCGAGTGCTTCGCCTGTGCTCTGGTGTGCAATTTTCCAAGTAGGAGGAAAGCATGCCACGGACCACTGCCACCTATTGCCGAACTTACAACAACCCCCTCAACACTTATTTTGTAACTTCTGCAGAACAATGGGTCACAAGGAAAGGGGTTGCCACATGTTGATGGATCGACCACCTAAGTATAGGATGCAAATAAAGACGCGTGGACAGGACTCGATCGCACCATTTGCGCACAGGGGATTCCTGATACATGGACGGGGGCGCGGAGGATGGGGGCCCAGACGGGGCCGTGGGTAGTTGATCTGTTATAATTGTGGTGGATAGGGACATTATTCTCGGAATTGTACGAATCCAACTAAGGCATGTTGTCCGTCATGCTACCAGTTTGATCACGATGCAGTCGATTGCCCTACCCTGATCGCTCAATTATAGGAAAAAGGAGTGCTCCCAGCCAGCCCTACCCACAATGTCCAGATGATGAAGGCTGAACCCCGCACTAAAGACCCCAACATAAACATGATGCTTAGAAGTGGCACAACTACAGGGGAAGATAAGGGGAAGAAGCTAGAAGAGGATACGTGGGTTCGTAAGGCTCCCGCAAAACAACTAGAATTTGATTTGGTGCAAGCAAAGGAAACCTTTTTGGAGGCTAAGAAAATTTTTGCAGAAGCATCGACTTCGCGTAGTAATGGGCAACTCGAACTGGAACAAGAAAGGTCTTTGATAACTACCTTGCTAGAAACCTGTATGAAGCTCCTAAGGGATGCTAATGCGGTGAAAGGGTTACAAGAAATAATAAATAGATGTGCTGGGGCAAACGAACCGTGCCTGATCCGCAAATTGGGAAAACAAGTTTTGCGTACCAGTCGGGAGATGCGACTAACCGTCTAGATTGACGACTATGAGATGGACCAGGTCGTGTTAGATTTGGGGTCTGACGCAAATGTCCTACCAAAGAAGATTTGCGAATGCATGGGCAGGCCTATGCTACATTGGTCCCTGATCTAATTACGAATGGCCAACCAACAAAAGATTCTGCCTATGGGAAGGCTGCAAGGGGTTACCATGGACATCGATGGTGCTAGCACACAAACAGATTTTGAGGTCATTGAAATTGTGGATGACAGTAATGCATATCCATCATTACTAGGGATATATTGGGCAATAGACATGAACGAAATCATCAACCTTAAGAAACGAAAAATGATATTTGAAAAGAATTCTCTGTGAGTAGTGATTCCAATGGATCCAGCTGAAGGAACACGTTATGCTGAACCTATGTGCAACGATGACAGTGATGGGGAACTGGACTGTATCTATCAGCCCACAACGCAAGATTGAGACAGGGTGAATCCAACAGTAGACGATCGACTCTCATGAGACTGTGATAGCTCTTGCACGTCAGATTCGGATGACGAGATTGAACGATGGCAGAACTGCCTGCATGAAGTAACCACATTAAATTGCAACAGGATGGTTGCAACGGGAGCCGTAGAACCATCCACAGAGGAAGCCGAAAAACTGTTACCTCGGTGAGATTGCAACAAGTGCGCTGATATTGTCTACGGTAGCTCCTGAACGACCTTGGCTTCAGCAAAAAGGGCAGTCGTACTAAAGTAAAGGAAAAAGCATGGAGGTTGCGGACAGGTGCAGGCATAAGTGGCCATACAAACTAAGGGAAGCAACCTAAAGCGAATTTGGTCGCTAGTGGTCAACGGTAGCATCTGTAGGGACTCAAGGAGCAGCACACATCGGGGTCATCTAGTGACACAAACCTCTTGGAAGTTGCAAATACCACAGCCTAAATGGGTCTTGAGTAAGCGATGGGAGAAAGCTCAGAGGAAGCTGGATAGCTGCAGGCCTCGCGTAGGGTCGAGAGACCAAAGAGAGATATCTGGGAAAGGATTCAGCAGAATGTCACATTGCGACACTCACAATAGCGTAACCCCTCTGCGCCTAAGGCAAGTCGGACCGCTTAGGAATACTTTTAGGGACGACCGAGTTAGGACCCTGCTGTCATGGCTGCGCACACATCCTCGGAGCGAAAAAATGGCTACCCGAGTGACCAAGCGGTGCTCGCAACCCGAGTTGGCAGGATTGTTACAACGATGCAACAACGGTGCGAACACCTGACTAGGGGTCAACGCTACAGTCTCAACACCCCGAGCATTTGAAAGAAGGCATGGGACTATAAACAAGTTTGCAGAAAGTCGGTCTGGCGAAGCACTTTCCCCCTAATCGCAGCAGCATCCGAGGGACTGCGCTATTATGTGGACCAATCTAGAGATGGCTGTTAGCACCATTATTCATGACAATAATGTTACGGTATGGCAAGAAGGAGAGGGTGGTGAACCTTTAAGGCGAGGGTTCCAAGTCAGATCTACTAAGATCTGCCAAGAGAACGTTAGAACTACGCTAAAAAAGGAGGGAAGAAAGACGTTCAAAATTTCGGCTTTATTTTACGATCGAGGCATGGCTCAAGCATATTGGCACTATACATCAGAGCGGAGCAGCAAGGAGTCGACTCCTAGACACCTCATCAGTACTATGGCTAGAATCCAAGCACGATTCGTAGAAGAAATGCAGTTGAATCCAGAAGAGCCTGAAGGCGGGAGTCAGGTGCTGGGGGTTTCGAAATCCCCACGTACACCGCGAAAGAAGAAGACTAAGCAAAAGACAAGAACAATTCAAGCCTCACCATGATTCACCAAGCAATCCGCAACCGATAAGGGCAAAGTCATTTCCACCGAGACTGATGAGGATGATGATGCTCTCTAAGAGTTGCTTGACCAGATAGACGCGGAGGCCGAGGAGGAGGTGGATGCATTCCAACTCCCATCGTTAGCTCCATATCTTTCTCCATGGGGAGGGTCCACCAAGTTACCCAAGGACTTAGACATTGCGAAGGCTGAGCTTCAGGCCCCGCTTCTTCCAGATGATATAAGGTTCGAAGGCTTGCCATTGGGATGTGTTCTGAGCCTCAAGTTTGAAGATTAGGATCTGGTCGATCGTGATAAGTTCCCTGAGCTAGCTGAAGACCTATTATTACCATGGGTCTGGCTACTAGGTGTGGAGAAGGTGGGCATCCTTAACCTCAGATGGCTACCCCATTACCATCGCGTGACTATTACCACATTTGTAACCAAGCAACTACTCTGTTTGGTACATGATGGGTTCCTATGGTTGGAAGAGCTGATCCCGATCACAACTGAGCTAATCCATCGAATCAAACACCTACCGCTGAAGGGAAATGATCCCGCTGACACCCTAGGAACCAGCAGCGAGGTAGGGCTCGCTGAAGCAACAAAAACACGATATCAGCTGGAGAAAGGTGAGCGTAGATATGTCATAGCTAACATCAACGACCGAGCTGTCCGAGTTGCTACCTAGATCCTCGCTTGTAAACTCATGAGGAAATGCTGCGCAGATGAAGTACCCACTTCTGTCATTGCGTTGGCTAGACAGTGTGTCGAAGGGGTGCAGTTCAATTGGGCACAGTTCTTATGTAATGAATTCCTGAAAAACTGTCAAGAAGCTCAAGACAAAGGTAAGACATTTCACTATGCATGGTTGTTGTTGTCAATTCTCTTGGTTATAGGCAAGCTACCACAGGATAGCCAGTTCCCCAGCATTACAAATGACCTCCCGAAGGAGGTGCGGTATATGGCGTTGGGCGGTACCAGGGATGCGACAAGGGTTTCCGCAATCGACGCATTCTGGACCTCTATGGAAGGAAGCATAAGGACAAGGATTGCTCGACGACCGCGAATGTCTTCCACAATCTATAATAATTTCCAGAGCACGACTGAGTTTAAAGCCGACATGTATCAGATGTACATCCGAGTGCGGAAGGATCCAGAACAGTCCTAGGTACCACTTCCGTTCATGGCAACAGATGAGGAAATCTCGAATGGTGCGCCCCAGATAAGGCCATCCTCGACCACCTCGCCGCGTAACAACAAAAGAAGGACCGACAGTTGCAGCTCATGCACCTAGTAGAAAAGGCATGTCGGGAACAACAGATGGCCTCGCAGCAAGACACGACTAAGGATACACCAATAGAAGAGATCATGATAGAAAAGGTATTGAAGTCAGACCAGGAAACAGAGACACAGGACCATGTGGACTAGGACAAGCGATCGTGCACACAGGACTCACCAACTGCCTGGAAAAAGTCCAAAATAGTGAAGGCTTTGGAGAAAAAATTCACAACGAGTTCTACCGCTACCAGTGCCTTGCCTGCTTTCATTACAGAGAAAACAATTGTGTTGGGGGAGATCAGGATGCAATTGGAGGCAGTGTAGGTGCGCTCTCTAGGCAGAGTGCTCCTCGATGACAATACAAGTGCAACTAAGTAGATGGTGCACGCACCCACACCGAATACTGTACAGTTGCCAGCTAATGCTATCCTAGCCAAAAGCACCGGTGATGACCATAGTTGGTAGTTAAATTTGGCTACCCTACCCGAGGGGTCACTCTTCCAATTGTAGGACGGAATCACTAACAAACTCCGGGCTAGGGAAAGTCACTCCCTTCACACTTTAAGGGAGCAAAAAGCCGAGTTAGAACAGGTAAATCTTCAACACGCTACCTTGGTCGAACATTATTGGGACGTTGAACAAGCCATAACAGAAGCATGTAGCACGGTTTTGGCGTTAGATATCCTCGTGGACCTTCCAGCGGTTACCAAGGTTCAACACATGGCTGTAGGAGCCCGCATGGCCCGAGAGGCGGCTGCAAAAGCACAGGGGGAGCTTACTCAACAAATAGTAGAGCTTAGACTACAGGCGCAACAACCATTGGCAGACCGGGAACAACGTCACACAAAAATTCAATCAGGCATAGAAAGAATGAGGTGCACTGTCCGTGAATATTCGAGGCTCTTAGATCAGTCGATTGGTATACTTACATATCTCCAAGATGGCCCCACCATACAACGCATAGAAGTTGAGGCGTGTGCACTACAACAGGCCTATGATACAGCTCGCAACAATGCGCAGATGGTCACTCTCACACAATGGCTGGCTAAAATGCGGGAGGCCTAGGCTCTCAAAGCCCAAATGGATGTTACACAGCAACAAGAGGCAGAGCTTAAAGAACGATTCAGCCTTGGCTCGATGAAGCATTTGCCGTCTCTACAACGATTGAGGGCAAGTTAGCACATATCCAGGCAGTATGCGATTCCGAGCAGGCGAATCCGATTGACATGGATGCATCTGTGACTCAGGTGGAACACGTACAACAAATTGCCACAAAATTTGTTGAAGAAACATGCGTTGTGCAGAAGTTAGTAACCAACCTTCATGAGAAGATGACCGCGCTAGCTGAGTGACTCGGGACGAGTCACGATGATTGTGTTGGGGGACTGTTGGGTAGCAGAAGCTTCGTGCAACGGTTAAGGGGCACGAAGCTTGACATTTTGGGTAAAGTCAGGGTAAAGACTCCGCTGAATGTGTGGAGCACAAAAATTAATAGTTTGAGTCAAAGGGTAGGCCTGAAAGCAATGTAAAGAAATGTAACTAGGGTCGGCCTGCGCAGGGGGTCGTGGGCCAAGGGAGGGTATAAATAGAGCGAGGCTCTATGGGTAGAAAGGGCAAAATTTTGATAGTATGAAATGTAATGGGTACTTGAAGTAGAGAGATTGAAAGCGTCTATAAATCCGAGTCGAGGGATAAGGGTAGTTGGTAGAGGCTCTACAACTATGTGCACAGAGGCCTGGAAAGTCCGTAGCTGTGTGCACAGACCCCTGCAACTTAGTACGCAGGGTGGATCTGGATGTATTAAAGATAAAGGTGGAAATAAAGATAAGTTTCTTTTGAAATCCTATGCTTTTTCTGAGCTGTCATAATATTTGTTTGATTTAATCTATTTATGGTTTAAATGAATGTAAATATGGGATCATTTTTATGCGTGAACCAACTGTGTTGATTAAATGTTTGCTTAAAGACCTTGGTAATTGGTAACTACTTCATCTAATAAGAGAAGCACACTAATAAGAAAGAGATAATCGAGCTGGATCTGTGTGAAAATCGAGCAACGTGGAGCTATAAACTAATGCGCGAAACCTCTAGAGCACACATAGACATCCCTAGGGTGCGGAAACCTGGTTCCAACACCCTCCCCTACTACCTCAGGTGAGACCTTAGTCCACGCTCCGTGGGCTATTGTTGAAAGGGCCGGTAGCTACAGGATTTGTTGGGCTAAATAATTCTTCCGAACCTAGGCCAGGCCGATATAAGCCAACAATGAGAAAAAAAGCTTATATTTAAAAATTTGACTATACATACTGATGTTTGTTCTTGTTAAAGTACTATTCTTTATCTGACTTGTTGTTTTTTCCTAAACATATTATCCTTCAAAGAACATGGATATTGTCATGTTCATCATTTTTTCCTATAAGTGTGGCCTACACCTTTACAAAAATACAAAAGCATATTTGCATATGCTTGCAATCATTTCGGATTGGACTTAAAAAAAGACTAGATATGTAGAAGTTGCAGTGTTGTAGCATCACAAATATAGTAGGAAAAGAGACATAAAGAGGAATTAAAGGTGGAAATCCATGTGGTCTATTTCCTCCTCATCGAAGAATTCATAAGTATTCATAGAGCCCATGTTTAATTCTAATGCATCTTTGGAGAGGGAATTTGTGAGTGTATTTAATTCCTTGAGAATATGATGGAAAGAGAGCCATTTAAATTTAGAAAATGCTTCTTGTATGTCCATAAGAATGTTTTGAATGTATATGTTGTCCACATATATCCTATATAGAGCACAATCAATCATAAATTTAGAGTCAACCATAATCTACAATTTTTTAGCTTGTTTCAAGGAGGCAAATAAGAGAAGAGTGTGGAGACGAAATCAACTCAATTTTTGTGCCAGGCCAAAATGCATATTTGAATTGAAACTTATGGGAGCAAGAGAGGTGAAGAACAACTCCAACTCTACATCTGGGGGAATGTTCCTGAGAAACAACATTAAAGTATCCCTGTGGGATTGAAAAGTCTAGTGGAGGGAGCACTGAGAACAAGAGCTTCATAGCCTTTATATTCAATTTGTATTCTCTGCACACACTTATGATAAGTCCTACTATGAACTCAACCTGAATGGATGAAGAAGTAAATATATTAGTTTTCTTGGTCCACTACATTGATTTTATGAGCATTAGGGGAATGCCTTGTATAGTGTGGCGACATTGGAGTCGAACCATGATTTATAACACTAGGAGATGTGGTTCTTAGCGTAGATTGGATTTAATTTGAGTTGGGATGAAGTACAAGTTATTACTTGCATTGTAAAGGGAAAATGGATGAATAAGTGTGACGTGGATCCAACAACAGATTTGTAAAGCACACATATTCTGAAGCCATTCCAACCTCATTTAATAAGATTTTCTTAGCTGAGTAACTTATTGTTTATTACAAGCTAGAAAGAGAGTTTGAATTTCAGATGGCCAAAGACTTCCAAAGATGATCTCACCACCATTCCCTTTGATATGTGACTATGGATTCCATATGAGAGTTGTATCCCAACTTCGTCGAGAAAGCACTATTGTGAGGATTTTTAGACCATACTAATTCACTCATAGTCTCGTCCCTTAGTTTGATGTAATTTGTAGTAAGTAATGTTATGTATGTGTCCCATTCCACTACTTGGGAGGTGGATAAAGCCAAATCTATAGAATATTTCCATCCCTCATGTCCCTATGGATGATGAGAATGTGAAATAACACTCGATAGATTAAAAAATTTCAATATGATGTAAATGGTTCACAAGGTGGGGAGAGAGTTGAAAGTTGTCTTCAAAACACGAATAAGGATCTAGAACCAATTTAACCTTTTCCATTGCCTATTTTATAGGTGACCAATCCCTTATGAGTGGAAAATCCACAACTGTGGCTTTCCACATAGTTGATCTCACATTATATTTTGTGTTTGTCAGATATAATCAACTTTTGATATGTTTGAGAGATATTTCGCCTTGAGGGTGGATCTCCAAAGAAAAGTGTTATTGATGAGTCTCCATAAGCTACATGTAGCCAAAAAATTATCAATATGGAAAATTCCCCAACCACCTAGGAGTTTTGGTAAGGTGCTCTTTTCCCATTAACTAGGGGAATTCCACCCAAGAACTTTTGCACGTGCCCAAAGAAACTTAAAGATAACTTTATTAATTTGGATTGTATACCTTTTCAGATGTAGGCTACAAAACTCCAATACATGGGGATTCTTTCTAAAATTTCCTTAATCAAAAGTAGTCTCCCACCATGGTACAAGAACATCTTACCTAGAAAGTGATCTTATTCTCAATCTTTGAGTATAGCCAGAGCCAATCAATGTATGTATGAATTTGAATTGAGGGGAAAACCTAGCTACATGAAGCTCAGATCCAATGAGTGTTGTGTGAAAGGGAAGAGTGGATCAACATTAGATGACACTTACTTAGAGAGGGCATGCAAAAATGGGCTAGATTTGGTGTAATTAATTTGCATGGCAGTGGTGACGATGAACAAAGATATGATAGAGTTTAACTGATATAGGTCATCAAGTAAGTTGGATGAGAAAATAAGGATGGAATCAATGAAGAGGAGGTGTTATGAAGTACTTTAGGGCCACTTTGACACCTTTGAAGGAGTCTTTTGTTGAGCCTTTGTGAAGAAGTATACTAAGTGCTTCAGGGATACATAGTAAGAGAAGAGGAGATAACATAAATCCTTATTAAAATTCTTGAGAAGCTCAAAAGAAACGAGAGGGATCCTCGTTGATGAGTACAACAAAGGAGACCAACTGTAGCCATCCCATGATTTAATACTAAAACAAAACATGCAATTAGCACCAGAAATAACACTAGAATTTAGTGTTTTTGAGCCTGCAAATTGGCTTCAATTGGCATCACAAAACCTGACACAATGCTGCATATTCACGCATTTTCACTTGGGCACTAGAAATAGCACTAACAATATAGCCAAGAATAATGACGAGAACTAATTCTTCCATTCTCGTTTCCATTCTTGTGTCCATTTGTAATTCTTGTTTGCACCCAACTGTGCTTCTTGTTTTTCTTCTAGTACGACATTAAAAATAGCTTCTTTTTTGGCTTCCTAATTTACGCCAAGTTATGCTTCCATTATAATGTCCTTTGTTGCATGGAGTTGTGCTTCCAATATGGCATCACTTGTTGCATCTAGCTTTGCTTCCATTATGGCATCTTCTTTATTTTCTAATATGGCTTCCATTATAGTGTCTTTTGTTTCTTCTAATATTGCTTCCATTATTACTCCTTGGTTTTCTACATTAATGGATTCTTTGTTTGCTTCTTACGGAATGCCAAGTTTGGCTTCTAATATTGCATCCATTATTACTTCTTTGTTTTCTACTTGAATTGCTTCTTAGTCAACACCAAGTTTGGCTATTAGTATTGCTTCCATTATTACTTCTTGGTTTGCTTATTAGGGAATGCCAAGTTTGGCTTCTAATATTGCTTCCATTATTACTTATTTGTTTGCTACATGTATGGATTCTATTTTTTCTTCTCAAGTAATGCCAAGTTTAGTTGATATTATTGATTCCATTATCACTTCTTTGTTTGCTACCTAAATTGATTATTTTTTCTTCTTCTTAGGTAACACCAAGTTTTTCTTCCAAGATTGCTTCTGGTGTGCTTCCAGTTTGGATTCCATTTTTTCTTCCATAATTGCTTCCTTTTTAGCCTCATGGTTTGCTTCCTTTTAGTTGGAAGGTTTGCTTCTTGTTTAGTGCCTGGGTTTGCTTATTTTTTAGGTCCAGGGTTTTCTTCCTTTTAGTGTTGAGATTTGCTTCTTAATTAGCCTCTAATTTTGATTCTTGTTAAGAAACCAATTTAGCTTGCTCTTTAGAGCCAATAATAGCTCTAACTATGACTTCCAATTTAATGTTGAATTTTACTTCCATTTTAGAGCCACATTCTGCTTCCATTTTAACAAACTCATGATGCTTCCTTTATAGCTTCCATTTATTAATTTAATATTTTTTATTTCAATTAAATTAGTTAAGTATATCATGCATCTTAAATAACTTATATGATTATAGAGTAAGTCATATTGCATTTGAAATATTTTATTGCATACCATTTATAAAGAATTTTTAGGGAAATGGACATCCATACAAACAAACAACATTTTTTTTAAACTATAACTGATGTTTTTATATTATTAATAAACAAAATTGTTGGTCATGACTAGCTACACATAATGCAGGTCCATATTCACATAATAGAGATTTCGAGAGTAGAGCTCTTTTAGGTTTGTTATAGTTACATACCACACCACAACATTGGAATAAAATAACGAGATGTTTTATTAATTATAATTGATATTTTTATGTTATTGATAAACAAAATCTCTGATTCGTGACCGACTACACATAATACAAGCCCACATAATACATGTCCAAATGATATAAGCCAAAATGATACATGTCAAAATGATATAACTCAATATGGTACTACATGTGAAAATGATACATATGATAATAGACATGAAAAGAGACATCGTAACGATTAATCAATCATGATCCATGATGGAGTCTATATGATCAATGTCGCTGTCTACTACCAACAAATTTCTTATCATCGTTATCATGTCTATCATGATCATCAACAACATGATCATCATCAATGTCATCATCGTCATCATCTGCCTCGGTTTCCTCTCCATCTACCTCGTCATCATCATATCTAATGTATGAACCAAACCCAACATAATCTGGATTGATCTCGAGATCAAATGGATCTTTTGGAAGACCCATTTTCTGCAAAAAAAACATTCAAAATGAAAATTCATTATTTATATAAGGAAATATTTAATATTTCTGTTATATTTCTAATATTACAACAAATGAAACAGAACTATAATCATATTACATCATATCAAAGTGCACATATATGCCATAATAAAATTTCAATGAAGTTACAACCAAGATTTCATTCCAATGATGTAAAACATGCAACAATTCTAATAAACATTAGTAAATCGTGGAGAAGGCTAGATGATCGAAATCTAGCCACCACTCGCTAAGGGAAGGAGAAAGTGTAGTAGCAAGAAGGGGATAAGGGCCAGGGAAAAACATAGAACTGAACCCTGGAGCAACAATGATGGCAAGGATTCTTTTTTTGAGCATGCCATTATGGAGAGGGGGGATGTGGCACTACCCTCCTAGGCTATTTTAAGAGCTCCAGAGCAACCAAGCTCCTTGACTACCCCTATAGCTATTGTACCATAGGCTTGAAGACAACCTCAATAAGGATAGAGGTTATCATATCCATGGGGATAAAGTGGCTTGAGGACGAGCCACATTTTTGCGTTGGAGGATTTTGGCGCCCATAAAATATTTTGTGAATTTTTTCTTAAACAATTAGGATTTTCTATTGATAATTATTGTAATTTAGAAAAGTTGTTACAACTTTGTCCTAACCTTTGGAATTGTTGTCAAATTATTAATATGTATTCTCAAATTAGATCACATGAGGATCGAGAGATTCTCATGATGATCTATTCAATGTAATTTGAAATTGTAAAGAGGTGTGATTTCTGCTTGCACGATATAGACATATAGAAAAAAATAGACAATGATAGAGGGGGAGTCCACCAACATTGTAATCATGTATGTTTCATTAAATCTCAATCACTCATGGCACCATATATTTTTGTTGACTAGCTTTTGTGTTGTGTAGTGTGTCAGCCCCTACGAGGAAGGGCCCTACTTCGTAGCAGGGATCACTGGTTAGGAAGGTATTGTAGCTGTTTGGTTTATTTCCTCTCATCCATAATTCATGTGTGATTGCTACTACTGTTATTATTAGTCTTGTTCCCGCTTTAATGATTGCATAATTCTAACCTTTGTATTGTGTAATAATAACATATGTCTTGGACCAATCCCCTTGTTAGTGTGACAATTATTTAATTCGTATCACAGTTTGATGGTGTGTTCATTTCATGTGAATGTGTGTTTCATCATTTGTTGAGAAAAATGTTTCCAGGAGTGTTGTTCTTTTTTGAATAAGAGTGACAACGTGACATCGTGGTTTTATTCTACATTGTGAGTTTATTTCTTGAGAGTGTAACAACTAGATTGTTGAATTGCTAAGAGTGTGATTACAATGATTGAGTTTGAGATTCATTAGCACTAGTCATCAATTTCCCTTGCATATATTTTGTGTAATAGACTTCCAATAACAAAACCTACCTAGATTGACAATTAATGTGAAGACTTGGAACTATGGTTATGAATTAAAAGGACAATTGTTCGGCTTAACAAGAAGCTAAAGAAAAGCCTATACACAACTTTCATATAATACAAGTTGAAGCAAAACTTGGAATGCTGTATGAAATCTGAAGAAAAATTATTTAAGGATCAAAGTAAACATATATTAATTCAAAAGTGTGTAAAATAATTAAATAAACAATCTGCTATTTGAATCAATCAGATTGGTTGGTAAATGAAGTTTGGGTGTGCATTTTAGTGAACCAAGGCAATTTTGGCTTGTTTCAAAAAAATGTACACCCAACCTTCATTTCAAGTCCAAGTTGAATGATTCAACTTGGTGAGAACTTTTTTACTCATAATTAACACTAATTTTGCACATAGAAATTTATGTTGTGAAAGAATATGCTGAATTGGATCGATTTTTTAGGGTTAGGGTCAAGTTTGTGTGCCTCAAATAAATGCACACTAGGACTTGTACTTAATTGACTATGTGATAATGATCATTCCAACCTAAATATAAAACCATTTTATATATAACATATCATATTCATTTTCATAAGGAAATGTTATACACTAAAATCTAAGTCAACTGGAATAACAATTGATCATATATGCCAATGATCATAGTGAGAAAACATATGGACTCCCAGGCCAAACCAATTACACTCTTGGTAATCAAGATTTGAAATGGGATATGATTGGACAATTCCTAACCTTAGGATATAACCTTACACAATGTCTAACAAATATCCTACATAACTATGTTTCCCACTTATACAAAACTTTCACATAAGGCAAGTTGAAGCAAAACTTAGAATGCTGTATGAAATTTGAAGCATAAATATTTAAGCTCAAAGTAAAGATATAACAATGTAAAAGTGTATAAAATCATTAAATAAACAATATAAATTTTGAATAAATTAGATTGACCAATAAATGAAGTTTGTGCATGTATTTTAGTGAAGCAAGGAAATTTTGGCCTACTTCACAAAAATGCACACCCAACCTTCATTTCAAGGCCACCCTTTTTGCCTATGAGGATATTTTATCTTGAACTTATAAGGCAGAGTCTCAATGTTGACCAAGTACATTTTGTTCCTGCACGAAAAGGGTATATTTTAAGCTACAGAGGATTGTAAGGCCATTTATTGTAAACATAATACAAACCCTTACATAGGTGAAAGTGATGATGAAGGAGTTTGGTTTTGAAAAAGGAGAAAAGTGGCAATATGAACATCACTATATAATTTCTAATAAAAGGGTGGAAATTAATTTTGCACCTTATATTCATGAAAGAAGACTAGAAATTGAGAAAATGGCAAATCAAGAAATTTGGCCGTGTGGCAAGGTGCAACAAAGGATGGATGTTGAAACCCTTATGGTTAAAGAAAAGAGTTTGAAGAGGATTGCTCCTGAACAAATAGACATTGAGATGGAGGATTCCCAGTCACAGAAGATGACTAAAATTCAAATAGAGGATGAATAAGAAATACAAATCAATTTAGCAGAAGGACCTTCAAATGAGCTTGGTTTTCAATTATCGAAGAAGAGACTACACTAGAATAGATGGAAGCAACAGATACAACAAAAGGAGATTTCGTCCATGGGAGGTGGTTAAGGTGCGAGGGGTGGCCATGACTAAGGAGGCCCCCTTCGCTCATAAAGATGGTCGTCATGCTACAATCTCACTAGTAAGTCTAGCCTGACACCCCTTGAAGGAAGGTTGCGAGTCCATATGGCACAGTAGTGTTGGGACAGTTCCCACTCTGGGAGTTGTAGTAGTAGGACGAGATTCTTCTGCCGTGCATGGTGGTAGGACAAGGGGACCTTACCCCTAACTGCTACTTTAATTTAGGAAAAATACATGTTCTAGCAGGTATAAGGAGTTCAAATCACTAGATGAAATATGATGGATGGTTGAAAAAGGTTGAACTGCCCCACCCTAGTAACCCTTAGAGTATCTTGAAGAAGGCGAGAATGAAAAATCCTTGTCACTTCCCACAAAATGAAGGAGAAGTTACAATAGGAGGAAGAGAGCAATGACCATGGATATGCATGGGATCCATACCTAGAGCAACAATGGTGGTAAAGTTTCTCTTTCTGAGAGAACCTTTGTGGGGAGGGGGGATGTGGCTAACCCCTCCTGGTTTGTTCCAAGAGCTCTAAGAAAACCAAGTTCCCTATTTACCCCTGCGTCTACTATACTAGGAGCAAGGAGACAACCTCAGTAAGGAAAAAGGTTCTAGATCCATGGGGATAGAAGGAAGAACGGGTGGCTCTAGGACGACACCATTTTTGTGTTGTGGTGTAACAATGCCCTAATGGGCCTCAAAATTTTGGTGTAAAAATTCCCTAATGGGCCTAAGTTCTTGAGTATGACAATGACCTATTTGGGCCTTCATATCTGGATATGAGAAAATATTATGATGGAGATATGAAGGAGATATGCTGACCCGTATGATAGAGATATCATGGCAGACCTATGACAAAGATATCATGATAGACCTATGGCTATTCCGCTGCAATGTTATTGATAGTGTTCTCTCTACATAATTATTTATGATGATATGGAGTGAATGCAATGTGAAAATGTTTTAAAATGCAATTATCCACAACAAAGATTTCTAGCCCTAAGAAAATTAACATTGTTAGTACTCTAATGTTTAATGGTTAATGATGAATATGCTTGAGTAAATGTTGCAAAGTGCAATAAATTATATGGTTGTCTAATCTAGTCCATAAAATTAAATGTATATGTGGGGAGAGAGGCAAACTTATAGGTCACCTATGGATGGTAATGAACCTATCTTCCGTGTTTAAAATATGGACAGGTTTGTAATTATTACACACACACACACACACATATGTATATATATAGATATTAGATTTTAAAGTGGTTGTTGAGCTTAATGGTCTTGTGAAATACTCAAAAGGGCTTTGTCCCTCCAATCCTCTTGTTGTTTTCTTTTTCCCATGTGATGGTTGTCTTAATTTTGGTAATACTTGGAGTTTTAGATTTTGGGAATTCTTAGATACAATCATGCCATGGCTAGATATCCTCCTCCTAAAGGGTGTTATATTGACAAGATGCATGAGATAAGGAAGGAGATGAGACACCTAGCCAGTAAATCGGAAGGCTTGCATAAGGCCATTGTCTACTTTAGTACCCAGATGTAATCCCAAATGAAGAAGAACGAAGATATGGAATTAGGGTAAAGAATTCAAGGACCCTAGTTATTTAATGCAAGGTATGGTGGGAAACATTCCATCAATATGGTGGGAAACATTCCACCCATATATTACCCTAGGAGGATGCCATTTATCCTATCATGTTCCAACCATATTCCAACAAATTTTACAATTAGAATGTACAACATTTTTCATTGGCTAAATATGGCAAAAAAGGGTATGTTGCCTCTACTCTATGTTGCAAAATAAAAAATATATATAAAAAATATGACAACATCACCAATGTGTTATGATTTAAAAATTAGAAGTCTCTTCCTATTTATACATAACCTATGAGACCTTTTAAATGTGCAGGGATTATGCCTTATCACATAGCACGAAGTACATCCTCATTAAATTTGGGTGGACAATAACTCATCCTCATTAAATTTCTGCTATGCATGAATACCACAAATTAGATTTATTTTATGGGGTAAAAGGTAGGGATTGTGTGCCTCAAATAAATGCACACCAATACCAATAATCACGAATTGAATAATATCCAATTTGAATTAATCAAATTGGCCAAGAAATGAAGCGTGAGCGCACATTTTAGTGAAGTAAGGTAATTTTGGCCTACTTCACAAAAATGCACGCTCAACCTTCATTTCAAGGCCAAATTGAATGATTCAACTTGAAGGTTATTCTCTTACTCATAAGTAACATTTTTTTTTTTTTAAAGTTAGGTGTCTTCTCCCAATGCACATGCTTAACATCCCAATGAGGTTTGAACGCAAGGCGCCTTACTAACGAAACCATTTCTCAATCAATCGTGCTACTGGGTCTCGACTACTCATAAGTAACATTAATACAATTATTTTTATTTTTTCACATATACATTTCTATTGTTCAAGAATACTCCAAATTGCATGGATTTCATAGGGTAAAAGGTTGGGTTTGTGTGCCTCAAATAAATGCACACCAAGACCTATATTTAATTAGCAGTAATATAATGATCATTCCATCCTATGGGTCTGCGAAATCGTACCTCAAACTTGTGGTGTAACAACACCCTAATGGACCTCAGTCCTATGGTGTAACAACTCCCTAATGGGCCTCAATCTTATGGTGTAACAACACCCTAATGGGCCTCAATCTTGTGGTGAGTAATGCCCTAATGGGCCTCAGTCCTTGGGTATGACAACAACCTCCTTGGGCCTTCTTATATGTGATAACACCACAGTGCCATAATGGGCCTCAGTCTTGTGATGTAACAACACCCTAATGGGCCTCAGTCTTGTGGTGTAACAAAACCCTAATGGGCCTCGGCCTTGTTGTGTGACAATGCCCTAATGCGCTTCAATTATTCGGTATAACAACGGCCTCCTTGGGCCTTCTTATATGTGATATGAGAAAAGATTATGAAAAACATATAAAGGAGATATGTTAAGCCCTATGTCATAGATATCATGATATACCTATGAAAGAGATATCATGAAAGACCTATGACTATTTCGCTGCATTGTTATTGCTAATGTTATCTCTACAAAATTGCTTATGATGATATGGGGGTGAATGCAATGTGAAAATGTTATTTTTTTTTTTTAAATGCAATTATCTATAACAAAGACTTATAACCTTAAGAAAATTAACACTATTAATACTACATTGGTTAATGGTTAATGATGAATATGCTTGAGTAAATGTTGAAAAGTACGATAAATTATATGGTTTTCAAATATGGTCCATAGATTAAACATCAATATGGGGAGAGAGGCAAAATTATAGGTCACCTATGTATGGTAATGAACCTATTTTCCCTGTTGAAAGTATGAATAGGTTTGTAATTTTAGTTTTCTGTTTCTATTTGGATTTTAAGGTGATTTTTGAATTGATCGGTCTTGTCAAATACTAAAAATGGATTTTCCCCTCCAATCCTCTTGTTTTTTTATTTTTCCTGTGTGGTGTTATTCTTAATTCTGGAAATACTTGGAGTCTTGGATTTTAGAAATTCCTAGATACAATCATGCGATGACTAGCTATCCTCCTCCTAGAGGGTGTTAATGTGACAAGATGCATGAGATAAGGAAGGAGTTGAGACACCTACCCATTCAATTGGAAGGTCTCATAAAGGCCATGGTATATATTAGTACCCAGATGGAATCCCAAATGAAGAATAATGAAGAGTTGGAAGGGTAAAAAATTCAAGGACCCTAGTTCTTTAATGCAATGTGTGGTAGTCAAAGGTTACTTTTTAAGAATATATATAATATATATATTATATATATATATATATATATATATAAAGACTTTGGATGCAGGTGTTAAAAATGCAACAATAAATTCCTAATTTAATTTTCCCTTGATTAAACTAGGAGAAATTCAAATTTCAATTTCAGCAGAATACTTGGAGGTATTTAATTGAGGTGGCATGGCTCTTGTCACTTAGTTAACTCAGTAAATTCGAGTTGGAGACATTTGAGTTCAGTTATACATGATTGATTACTAATTTGTAGCAATATATTTCAATTAATTTGAGTTATTATCAGTGTAACTAGTTCTCACTGTCACAAGAACTAGTGGAGGTCAAGTTAAGTGTGTGTAACTTTTTTCACATTAAGTGATCATCCAGTTAACTGATCAATCAACACAAAATAATTGTTTCATGCAGAGAATTTGAATTACCCAGTTGATATTTCAGTTCAAGGGAAATGTACTATCAGTTGTAAACTATTCCAAGTTGTATAAGTCATGCATGCAGTCAAAGAAGGACCTATAGGAATTGCCCAATCCAGATTGAGGAATTTCCTAAAGAATAGGGGGATAATTTCTTGAGGAAAAACACAAGGATATAGGGGCTTGGAGGCTCAAAATTTTTGCTAAGTGTTGGCCAAGGTAGGTCAATCAGGAAGAGGATAGAAGATACAGGTGCAGGTTGAGCTCAAGTTTGAGTAGAGCATATTGTATTCATCCAGATTCCTTGATTAATGCAATACAAATAGTAAGGGGTTTTGAGAAATTGCCTTCCATAGATAAATCTCTGTGTATGTGTGTTGAATATTGATGTATGTTAATGATTTGTGTCCTCGATCATGAATTTACTTCCGCAGATCAATAGAGTAGCTTCTAGTCGTGTGATCTAGAAAATTTCACAAGTAGTTTAAAATCTACACATTAATTTCTACAGTAGGGACTAGGAATTTTTTTATATAGCAATCTCTTTTCAAAAGTTTTATTTATATTTTGTATACAAGCCTAACCTTTCAGTCTAAAAATCGCAACCTTAAACTACATAAAAGTGGGCCTGAAACTTTTATAAATTGGAAATTAAAGCGCACACAAGTTTGGGGTCAGATCGTCACTCATTGGAATCATCCCTAGGAATTAAGGTTTTCCACTAGGGTAAAACGATCAAAATTTACGGGATGAAGACTCGTCGGAAAGCAGAAAGGCTAAATAACCCATCTCCAAATAAATGGCCATGATTCATTCTGATAGGGCCCATCCAATTCTCACAAACCATTATGGGACCCCTTGGAAGTGGTTAATGATTTTTATGAAAACCATGCATTGGAAGTTGGTGACAACTCATGTACCCATTAGGTGAGCCAGGTAAGCGAGCAGACCCTTACACATCATCAATCCACCTCACCCATGCACATCATCTCCTGTACATCCATGTCACCTTTCTGTATCCCTTACGACATCAATATTGTTTGTTTTTCCTACTCAATACAACAATGATAAAAGGTCATCCCACCCGTTATTTTCTTTGTCCTCCAGTTGTAGAGTTGCAATGAACAACATCCAAAGTGTACATTTATGATTCCACATCAACATTTGGCTCTTCATTGTCTCTAGTTATCGGGTAACTCATAATTCCACATTTATTCCTTATCCTTTCTTTCAAATTGTAAACATGGAGAAAACCTTGATATTAACTAAAAAACCTGCAATCTCTATGTCATCTATTCATATACCCCTTATGGACAAAGAAGCTGAAGTATATGATTCTCGTTTCTCCTTAGACCTTTTGGAGATTCAATAGGACATTCTTGACCATTCGAGTGATGCATATAATCTTTTTCGAGTCATTCAATTTGACCTTTATCATGTAATTGTCCCACATACCTATAATTTCCCTAAATTTGTCAGTTGGTTAGTGTCTTCCCTTATCCCATAGAGGAATTTTTTTATGTCTTCTTTAGGGGAGAATATTTTTGAGGTCAATTCAAAGCTAATACAAAAAGATTTTAATTTTGCTACAATTGAGAATCCCAATAATTTTTTATATGAGTCCTTACTCCTCACTTATATATATCTTTCTAAAGAGAATAAGAAAGGTTCTTTTAAACTCATTCTGCCACCAAATTCCCAAATTCCTCCACCTACAGTGAATTATCCAACAAACTTATTTTCTGAAGCTGCACAACATGTCATAATTATAATTTTGTCTCTTTTGGGAGAAGATGATACTATGATGGTAAGTGACTATGCCCTAGGGTTTTTTAGTTTGATGTTGCAACCTGATATTGTTTTGGATATCCCTTCTTACCTAGCCAAGTCTATCAATTTTCAATTTCAGAACTATAATATTTATGGTTATTTTAGACAACCCTCTATCCTTGTCTATATGTTCTTATATGTACATGCTGATAGGTTTGGCCATCTGGGTCTAAATATGTGGGATTAAAGGAATCAAATGAACTCTGTCACTGAATGGAATAATGTTGTTAGGAAGAAGGAAAATAACGGGGGATTTTCTTATCACTTATCAGTCATGACCACTGTATATACTATTTTGAATAATCAAAACCTCCAAGGATTTTTCCTGAAGCAAAAGTGTTGTTGCAACTTAGCAAGGACACCAGAGTGGGGGACTAGTATATTTTTTAAGATTACACTGAGATAAGACTATATGGGGTTGAAGTAATGCCATATCATTTTCCAATATTTTTTCCTATGAGGATATTTTCTCTTTAATTTATAAAGCATACTCTAAATGTTTACCAAGTTCATTTTTTTCTTGCATACAAAGGGTATATTTTGAGGTTAGAAAGAATTGTTGGCCCATACATTGTGAATAGTAGAGAAACCTTCTTGCAAGGTGAAGAAATGATGAAGGAGATTGGCTTGATCAAGGAGGGAAGTGGAAATATGACCCTTATCATATAATTTCAAATAAAAGAGGGGAAATAAGTTTTGCACCTTATAATTCATGAAAGCAAGCCAAAAATTGAGAAAATGGCAAACCAAGAAACATGGCTAGGCAGAAATCGAGAAATATACCTAAACAAATTGATGTTGAGGTATAAGACTCACAATTTCAAAATAGAGAAAACGTTCAAATAGAAGAAGAAGTAGAGGTACATGTTAAATTAACATAGGGACCCTTAAATCAACCAAGTTTTCAAATGTCGTTGGGAAACCCAGAGTGTTCTACCTCCTTTGTTTCCACTGATTTGGAAATATTATCAATTGAAGAAACTCCCTCCGCCACAAAAGTGTTACAGAGGAATTATTAGCAAATTGAAGAAATAATTCATAAGGTGAGAAGCAACATGGCAACTCAACTAGCAACACAAACAACTCCAACTTATCAAACAAAACTACGCTTTTCTTTGGATTTAGAAAGGAACCAATTAATATTGTCCCTCATTCATCCAACTCTTCAATCTCTTCCTTCAAGACCATATTTTAAAGCATTAGATCTATCCATAAATGTAGCTGACATCCCATTTCGTGACAAGGTTATTTTGCATGACAAGCAGGGGAAATTCTATATAGTGACCTAAGCAAAATCTTTATGATAGTAAGTAAAGCAGAAAATATTTTGGAGAAAGTTTCAAATCAGCTCAAGTAAGGAAAGGAAAATTTTGTTGCACTGCATATTCAAAAAGAGGACTATAAGAAGTTAATTATTAAATTCGGAATAGATCCAGAAAATAGGGAAACTATCAAAACCCTATTGAAAAATATAGAATCTGAGATACACTCATTAAGGAAGAATTTGAAAATGCTTGGGACCTAGCACACTCAAATATTTGAACTAGCTCAGGTTGATAAAGAGAAGGAAGTGTTGATGAGAGAATTAGTGGACATAAATAAAGAAATTGTCATTTTGTAGGAACAAGTGTAGGGCTTACAACAATCAATCAAAAGCCATGTTTTCACTTTTGTGGTCCCAAGTGAGTGAAATGAACCGCCATATAAGCTTACAAAAGTTATGGAAAAACTCAAAATTTCAGAGGATGAACTAAAGAAAATTCAAGACAACCTAATGCAGATAAAGGAAAAGCATGATATCAAGGAGAGGCACCTAAAATACAACAAAAGAAAACAATGATCAATTGACCACCAAGAACAACGAAACACAAGATGAGATCAAGGAGTTGAAAAACAAATTGAAAGGAAATATCTCTCTAATGGAAGCTAGACAAATTGTTTGGGATGATATCATCTAGGAGGTATGTTTCTATATGGGAGTATATTCATATCATTTCTCAACAAAATATTATGATGAATGGGTCTAAATTAAGCATTGATGCATGGAAAATAACTATATAGAAAGAATTAGTGAGGGCTAAAAAGAAGATCAAATATTTAAATGGAAAATATTCAAGTAAACTAAGGGAATCAAATATCATAGGCTGAGTTTGAGTAATTATGGAAATCAATAAAATGAATGAGAAAAACCTACTTCGTATTTAGGATGAGAACAAATTAAAGGGGGTTCATAACTCAATATCTTTGTTTGATTTCAAATTTGACAAGAGGAACAACAAGGAAATCTGTTTTCTTAGGAACTTTATGACAATGAACTAGTGGTTGTTAAAATTAGAGTAAATACAACACATGAAAAGACTGGAATTCTAAAGCGAAGAACTGTAGTGAATTATTTGCAGAGGGACTTCCAACTTCTTTGGCTGATGAAGACACTATTTGTTGCAAAACCTAATTATACAAAGCTTTCAAATTTGAAAGTTTCATTCCAGAAAATAAAGCAGTGTACGCTCCTAGATGAAGCACTTTAGACGAAGTATGAAAGGTTCATTACTCATATTGAAGTCGAAGTTCAAATGGCGGAACCAAGCACAAATCATCAAAGTCATTGTTCCACTAGTCATCAAACTTCTCAAAAATGAGAACATTTCATTTTGTAACATTGTAAAAGACTTTTTAGTTACATATAGCTAAGTAGTAATGGTATGTTTTGACAATTACCTTTGTAACTGATTTTGATGTAATATTAAAAATACACGAGAACCACTGGAAAATGGTTCAAAATTTTGGAATTTTGAGTACTTGTGTAATCATTTTGGCTTCCCTAAAGATAATAATAAAAGTCACAAGGTTGATTCTAGTATGTACTAGTACATTTTAGTATGTGTTGTTTCCCTCATGTGTTTTTAGTATGTGTTGTCACTTATTCTAGTAGTTGTTCCTTAGGTTTTCCCTTCCTTAGGGCTCTGCTAGATTGTGTGGTAATAAGAAACATTCCATTGATATATTACCTTAGGAGGATTCCATTTATCCTATCATGTTTTGACCATCTTCCAACCAATTCTACAATTAAAATGTACAACATTTTTCATTGTCTAAATATGGAAAACAAGGGTATGTTGCCTCTACTTTAACTTGCAAGAAATGCAAATTGGCAATAAATAAAATAATATCCAACTAACTTATTGAAAGTAAACTATTGAAACCTCTTTATCCATCCAGATAACAAAT
This sequence comes from Pinus taeda, assembly GCA_000404065.3. Taxonomy (NCBI): domain Eukaryota; kingdom Viridiplantae; phylum Streptophyta; class Pinopsida; order Pinales; family Pinaceae; genus Pinus; species Pinus taeda. The sequence goes on from APFE031257176.1 coordinate 246,393, forward strand.
TCGATCCACTTTTTGTTTTGTAACATGTCCTTTTTGAAGTTTGTTGGATGATGGCCATATTTATCCTCTTGTCAAAACATGACACATGGACGAGTTAAACTGATTAATATGCAATCATTTACTTTTTTCTAGGAAATAAAATAATGTCATTTCACATATTAACTATACTTACAAAGATAGAAATCAAGGCCTTTACACCTTTTTGGCCACTGTGATACGTGGCAATTCGTTTTGCAAGCCTAGCCTTGGAGGCCTTGTCTTGAAACATATACTAATTGAATTTAACTATGAAAAAATAAAATACAATTTTTTTTTAAGAAATTTGATATAATCTTATGAAAAAATTCAAATACCTGGGCATTCTCCTCACTGATATTCCTCCATTCATCCCACTTCTCATATGTTTTTATAAGCTCCTTCTATACTTTTGTACTTACATCAATTGGCCTTCTTTTGAGCCTTTTCTCGAGGGAGAGTTTTTTGATAGTCTTTCTTTGATAGCATCTAAATCTCTTGCAGTTATGAGACATTTGTAGTTTAACTTTCTTTATGGACCAACTTATGCCAAGTTTAATCTCCATGTCATGAATTACTGCTTTCTGTAAGTGAAAGGTATCTTTGAGAGTGAAAAATGGATATGGGAGCTGAATTATTGAAGGTATGATTCCTTCAACCTATTCAAAACATATTTCCTAGCATTTGTTCTATATATTTCACTTGAAACCACATCGTGCTTTATACTTATATCATAGCTACCAATGCAGGATTCATAATGTGGTGTGGTGGAAGAAGAGATTTGTGTCCCAGGAGTGGATTGGGCATTGGAAGTATTTGTTTCCGATTCCAAATTCTTAGTGGTTACGCTCAATTATTGCCTCCTTGATCTTCTTCTCGATCTAGGAGTAGTTGGGGAATCAAATGATTCCCTTTGAGTTGGTGATGTGCTTGCAATGTTTCAATGGTTTTAATTGATAATTTGGCCCCATTATCTTGTTAACAACTTGTTGGGTTTAGATTTTCCCCCAATCTCACTTCGAGTAGCATATTAGATGAGATTTGGACCTTGATTTCACTTATATGAAGAGCTACGAATCACATTACAACATCAATTTAAAGGAATAATTAATATGTCTCTTCAAATATAAACTTGAACTTAATTTTGAATTCGAATTGCATCTTCGCATTTTCAGATTACAACCTAATTGCAAAACATACATCAACCAAATCATATGAAAATACTAAAATAAAGGTATATACTACGCCTTTCTCAAACACACAAGATTTCTTACTCTAATACCACTTAACACAAGGGTGAAACTAAAAATCACCACTTGATGTAGAGGTGATAGTAAAAATTGTAGCTTGTACAAAGGAACGTTGCATGCTCATGCTTTATTAAAGAAAAGGAAATAATTATTTACATTCATGCCACTCCACTACCTCCTTTAACATTATTATTTTTTAATTTACACATTTGGGGACATAATTCTTATATCCCTTATTAGTAGTGATGATAAGCTTAAATCCCAACATAAACATATTTTATCTCTAAAAATATTCTAAATTCCTATCCAATGAATAAATTAACAAAAATGCATTTTAATTAAGGGAACCAACTCCTTCTCTTAAATATATAGGAACTTCTATATGCTAATGATAGTTTTTGACATGTCCAAAGATGCACCTACATCACTCTCACTCTTTGCCTCTCTCTCCCCTCTTTCCCCCTCACTCCCTTCTCCCTCCCCTCCCCCTTCTCTCCTCCCTTCCTCTCTCTTCTATCTCTCACTGCCTTATACTCCCTATTTCTCTCTATGTCTCCCTTATCAATCTCTCTCCATATCTTCCTCATTACACACACTCCATCTCTATCTCTCCATCATCTCTCTCTCTCCCTCTCTCTCTCTCTCTCTCTCTCTCTATCTCTCTCTTTGATCCAAGTGGATGTTGGTGGTCACCTACCTATTCCACTTGGGACCCCACCGCTGTCTCTTTCAGTTTTTCAATTTCCTTATTTGTAGCACAATTTACTATTTTTTGGCAGTTTTTCGAGTCCTGAACTTCTGGAGCCATTTTGAGGCCCTAAACGAAGATTTTAGGGACACCCAAGGCCAACATGGGTCACAAACCATGTTGGACACTTGAAAGTTGTAGTCCTTGGATAGATCTTTCTAACGAGGTATTGTGCGTATCAAATGAAGATCGTATGCCAAAGTTACAACCCCCGGAAGTTGATATACCAATTTACCCAAACAAGGCCCATAGTTTGGTGGTTCATCTCCTAGGGTTAGGTTTTTGGATGTTTAGGGTTTTCCATTGTTTCTCAATAATGAATAGGACTTTGAGCCTCATTGTAACATAGTTCAAAGGCATGTATCCGCCACATCTCTTCTCAGAGATAAGCTACCATTGAGTGAGTTAGTCTTATTTCCATTCTGTTTGTAAGCATATTTTAGTATTTGATATTAATGAAATGAAGTGTTATTTCTGATGCATCTTTGTATTTATTTTTATATCTATAATTTGTTGTGTTCATGTTTAAATTTGCATCAATCTCTCTCTTAGTTAGTCGGTCCCTCATCACTCTCTCCCTCCTCTCTCCCTCTCCCCCTCATCTCTCTCTCTCTCTCTCTCTCTCTCTCTCTCGCTCACTATCTCTCTCCCCTGTTACACAATAATTTGTCACTGCCTTCACTCCTAGTCCTTCTACTGTGTCACATGTTCAAGTGAAACATGCTCATGTTGAACAAATGCTCTCTTATGCTGCCAATTGACCCACTTTTCCTAAGTTATCTACCTCATCGCGAATATGGACTTAATATACATGCTGAATGGCGCTCATAAACAGTCTAGCCATGCTGCTAGCACGGAGGTACATCTGATTCCCGCGATGGTCCGATTTCATGCTCTAGCACGAGGTTACTTGTGGTCTTTGGTGATGATCTGACTGGCTACACTGCTCAATAGCGATGTTAGCGCTAAGGCTCAGTTATGTACCCACGATGATCTAGATTGGGCGAATTTGTTTCAACATTCAGCCTTCTGGATGACTCCAGACCTGGTTGTTGGCCTAGTTTGTGTTGCCCTTCCTTTCCTGGTATGGAAGTTCCATCAATTGTGCTACCTTCCTTGGGGATAAGCTCTCTCTTTCAATTTTGATGGGGACTCCTTCTCCTATTTAAATACTCACCTTTGCTATGGTCAGCTAGTTGGTAAATTCTTGGATTGAGCAGTGCTGTTAGTGCTTTTGATAGATAGTTGGTGTGAGTGTGATAAGTGTGAGAGTGTTGATAACTTGTGGAAGGTTGTGAAGTGCCCTTGATTTGATGTAAAACTTGTGAGTAAGAGAGAGAGAGACTTTGTATGTTGGGAGATCCATCTTCAAAGAGCGAATGCTTGAAGAACATGCTAGCTGGATCCCTCTGAGAAGGCTTGCGACGTCAAGACTCTGGTTGTAAGCTTGCTCTTATTTCATTTTTAATGCAATCAATGATGTTTTCCTATGTCTTGTATGTAATTTACTTGATAGCTCATGACTTCTTGACTTTGTGAGTAAATAAATCATTATTGTTTTCCAGTTACGTGCTTTGTTGTATTTCCTTTGCATTGTTTCAGGTTGATCACTCGTTGAGGAGAAGGAAGCGAAAGCTGGAGCAGTGCAACCGAACTCCATCGACCACCGGTTGAGGTAGGCCTCCAACTTTGACTGTTTAAGGAAATCTATTATTGATCTATCCTTGTTTGTGACTAGACCCACTCTAGGGCTAGAGGGGTTGCCTCTGTCCGCAGAGGGAACACTTTCCTACATCACAAATAGGCGACTCCGCTGGGGAGTCTGCCCTATGTTCTTCTTGTTTGCTTTTGTTTTGATTTTGGTTTTGGCCTCTCTTGAATTTTGGGAATTAATTATCAGTCTTTTGGGTTACCTAGATCGATCTGGGAAATCCCTCTGTTGTCTGTTGGATTGAATGGTTCTTGTTTGGGAGTTTTTTGTTCATTTGTCATTGTTTTGAACATCATCACAAAAAAAGCCTAACAGTCGCGACGACATCGCCATTTTGTAGCTTTGTGCCCACGACGATCTCGGGTTGCTAGTCTAATTCCCACGATGACTCTTGAAATCGAATCGTCGCGGAAAATAGGTGTACTTTTGCGACCATCTCTAGTTGTCAGTGTAACACTTGCGATGACATCTCTAGTTGTCATTGTAACACTTGCGATGGTCATGCGACATCATCTCTAGTTGTCAGTGTAACACTTGCGATTGTCTCTAGTTGTCAGTGCAACACTTGCGATGATTCCCCTAAAGTTGTTTTTACAACTTTACCTCCTGAATTCATCAATCTTGTTTATCCCTTGTTGTTTCTTGTCTCTCATTAGCTTGTTTTAATTGCTTTTGCTTAGGGTACTGTCTCTTTGATTTCATTAAGTGAGTCTTGTGTTTTTTGACTATGTGACCTAGCCCTTTAGAAGTTTCATCGAGAAACCGTTTGCTTGGGTTACTTGTCTGTTCAAGGTTCATCCACGACCGTCTTGTGATTTGCTTGAGGCTCTTTCACTGCTTGTTTTCTTGCTGACTGATTTTTAGTGTTGATTATTGAACCAATTTTTTATGTTGATTCGATTTCTTCACTACCAAGCATAGATCACAGTTGTTTGGGTCAATTAGTTCACACTTGCTTGTTTGTCTCTTTAAATTCAAAAACAAGAAAGAAAATCAAAAGTTTGATTCATTTAGCATATGAAAGTGAAAGTACATTTGCATTACAAATTTTCATGTTTGAGAAATTGGAAAGCAAATTTTAAATCTTTCATTAGTAGTATCGATGCATCTCGAGATTAGTGTATTGATGCGTTGTGTTTCTTAGTGTTTGCATTCACTTGTCTTGGTTTTCTTGGTTTGGGAATGATCTCTCTACCCTCTTGTAAGTAGGTGTTCATTGAAGTAAAAATATGTTTTACTCATTCTAGTTGCCTCCTAGGTTCTCTGATATACATACGGTAAGGCCTGAAAACTAAAACATAATTCAAGATCAACTTTAAAATGAACTGAATAAATCTAACAACGCATTGGAACATATCGCTCATTACTTAGAGGTCTAGGCTAGAGATGTGCTCCGACATCGTTAAACCTAGTCACTATTGTTCTCACTCAAGGTTGGGTGATTCCTCCTTCTGTGACTCAATAGCGGTCTAGTACGGAATTGTGCTCCCATGTACCGTCGAGTATATGTTGGGAGACCCCACTAGGTTATCATCCTTTATCCCTAGGAAGCTGTGTCTGCCGCCTTGCAAACCGTAACACATCGAACACAACATTCAGGAAGATTGACTGCCGTACGGAAATTCCTTGGTTTTCATATGACTGCCAAGGTGTATATGCAGTTTTACGGATTGTTTGGTAAACCTTTTTCCTAGTTTCTCCAGAGTAGTCACTTTCGTTCCTTTTTAGACTCCTTAAAAGAAAAGGTCCATCTAAGCACTTGTCCTTTCAGGCTCATTAAACCTTGAAAGAGATAGAGTCACCTTTTCGTCCTTTTCTCGACTCTTGAAACATGAAACGGTCAAGTTTTTTTGCTGCGTCATAAAATTTACTGCCCACGAAATATTCCTGGTAACAGTTCAAGTTCTTAGTTGTGATAAGAGTGTTTTTTCAGGCTCGTTCTCGATGGCAACATTCCCTGAGTCTACCGGCCAAGGTCTTCCCCTAGATGGAAATCCTGTTCTGTTTCCTCCATTTGGAAATGCCGATGCTCCGTATACGACAACATTTTCTTTGCCTGGGTTAACCATCGGTTTACCCGTTTGGTTATTTTCAACCTCGGTGGTCCCGAGCGTCATGACTCCTATTCCACCGTCTCCTTTGTCTGAACCACGACGTGATGATTCCAAGGTTGAGCCTACGCCTTCTTTCCTTGTTTCTTCCTCCTCCTCTCCTCCTTCGCCTGGTGAAAGTTTCACATCTAGTAACCAGGAGACTAAGAAGGAGAAGAAGAAGATAAAGAAAAAGGAGAAGTCCGATAAACGTGAGGCCACCTGTGCAGCTACTGCTCTGAGTACATCTCAGGTCGGAACACCTTCTGCTCCTCCACGGAAGGTTAAGTTTCCTTGTAAATTGTGCAAGGGTGACCATCTTCTTCGTGATTATCCTGGCATTCCTAGGATCTTAGAAGTATGGTCTCGCGATCTGGCTCTTCCCTCATCATCCTCTGAAGCTCATGGTGATGCTACCCTATCAACTAGCAACGATAAGAAGAAAGGGAAGATTCGATTCCCCTGTAGGCTATGTGAAGGCAACCATCCCCTTCACCTTTGTCTGCTCATGGACAAAGCTTCCGTTGTTTTGGAAAGTCTTACAGCTTCTTCACCCCAACTTCCCATCGGTTATTAGAGGCTCTCTTCAGACCCTCTCCCCGTTGACAAAGAGATTGACTTAGATTTTCTCTTGTCCGTCCTCCTCTTTCCGAACCTGGCTGTGCTAAGCCTGTTCTAGATGAACCATTGGTCAGAGAGAGTGTCAACTTGTGTTCACCACCTATTGATCACTCTGTTTCGGAAGAGCGTCATGCTCATGTTCTTCTCATCTCGTCAGATTCTCCTAAGTCCGAAAACAAACCTCATATCCCTGCTGGTCAAGAGGGTCCTTCTTCGGTTGCTGTGGAGCAGGGGGGCAATCATACGATACCCCCACCACGTAGTTCGGTCGTTTCCTTTGATTGGAGTCATTTGACTGCTTTTTGCCTTCCATCCTATGTGCCTTTTCAGATTATAGTACATGCCTATGATAAGGAAGTACCTGGCACTGTCTTGGATGAGGGTGCGTCTGTCAGTCTTATGCCTTCCACTACTTGGCAAGCTTTGGGTTCCCCGCAGCTTGTGCCAGTCACACAGAATTTGTTAGCATTCGAAGGAGGAACCAGTCAACCTTTAGGGATCCTTCCGAAGTTGCCTATTACTTTGGGAGGCAAAACCATCTATATAGACATAATGGTTGTCCAAGGTGCTTTAGATTTCAGTCTTCTCCTTGGCCGTGACTATGTTTATTCCATGGGGGCCCTCGTCTCTTCACTTTTCTGTGTGGTTTTCTTTCCGCACGATGGAAGAATGGTGACTATCGATCAATTATTGTTCTTTAGTCCCCCGGTGCCTCCTGTGCATTTGTCGTCCCCTGTCGGTTCTTATTCGCAAGCAGTACCTTCCTTGCCACAGGTCAATTATGTGGCTACCCGTTCCGTCTCCGCCTCTGTTGATGATCATGACGATGGTCTCGTACATCATGTACTCGGGGCGTTGGAACTCAATCTGTCATTGGTGTATCATGACATGTATTCCTCCCACAGGGTGTTTCTTCCATCCCGTGAAGACCTCTTGGGAGCCATGTTCTCGTATGGCCCATGAACAAGAGTCCTGAGGATAGTTTGATCTTGTGTCAACCTCATTAAAAAATGAAACAAGGATCTTGGAGCACAGTTCCTTGTCTTGTGTCAAGCTCGTTAAAAAGTGAAACAAGGAGTCTTGAGCATAGTTCCTGATCTTGTGTCAAGCTCATTAAAAAATGAAACAAGGGTGCCGAGGATAGTTTTGATCTTGTGTCGACCTCATTAAAAAATGAAACAAGGTGTACGAGGATAGTTTGTTCCCATCTCAACCTAGTTAAAAAATGAATCGAGGAGTAATGAGGATAGTTTGTTCCTATGTCAACCTCATTAAAAAAATGAAACAAGGAGTTTCGAGCACAGCTCCTGATCTTGTGTCAAGCTCGTTAAAAAATGAAACAAGGGTTATGAGGATAGTTCTTTTACTGTGTCAACCTCATTAAAAAATGAAACAACTCCCTTTTCCAATTCGAGTCTTTGATTAAGATCTCGTAAAATCCAAGTCGAGTCTTTCCAAGATCTCGAAAGTGAACCTTCATTCCATCCAGCTCGTTGAATGTAATGAAGCTTGGGGGGCATGTAACTCGATTTGCATCATTATGCCTGGGGGCATGCGAACTCATAACAATCATAGATTTTTTGTTTCAAGCTTGTGTAAACATGAAACCAGATCCAAGCAGAGTTCTCCATGGTTCAAGCTAGTGTAAAAATGAACCCATACTTGATTTACATCTAGTGATTGTCATTTATCTGCTAAATTCTACTAGATGAGCCTTGGTTGTTTCATTCCATCGCCACCATCTCTTTTGTCGGTCATATGCTTTCACTTGGTTGTTTTTCCTTTCCTGAGGAACCGCAACGATGAGTGGTTTTATTAGCCAGCCTCTTGACCATTACATGTTTTGAGCAGTTCCACCATTACTGGAACCAGTTGCTACCCTTTATACCACTTGTTCCTCTAGGACAAGTCGTCTTAAATGCTCTTTTCCGTCTTGAAAAACGAAAAGATAGCTGAGTTGTCCCTTTCAACTCATTAAACGAAATGAGAGGTGGTCTGCTTTAAAGCTCTTTTCCGACCGTGTAAACATGAAAAGATCATTGAGCTTTTGTCGTTTTAGGCTCGTTATTGGTCACGAAACGATGTGGTTTCGATCACTTTTCTACTTTTTCGGGTTGAGATCCCTAATCATGAAAAGTAATCCTTGATCGTAATGGTCAAGCGGTTCTTTCGAGTATCATTTTATACTTTTTTAGGTTCGAGAGACACAAATTTACGAAAAAGGACCCCCCTTGGAGTTTTCTTTTCGTGTCTTTTTCAAACTCTCTAAACATGAAAAAGACTCTGAGTTTTACCTATGTCAGACTCATTAAACCCTGATGACATTGAACTCGTCACCATGACGAGACTCGAGCTTCTCCTCCCTAGGGCTTGTTAAACTATTACTAGGTTGGATTCGACCGAAGGTCGAACTTATATTACAAGCATATGCTATCCCCTTCAAGCTTGTTTTCAAAAATAATTGGGGTACTCACCAGCAATGGTGTGGGAAAATTTGGAAATCATCGTTGATTGTCTATGGTAGCTAGTTAATCTTGAACATCGACACTTCTGCTTCTTGTCCGGTTGGGATATCCATACATCGTCATTTGGCCTTCCGCGGGTTTGGATTGTCATTTAGCCTCATTCCATTTGATTCATGCTGCCTCCATTCAACCCCTAATGCTTTGGTACCTGAATGCTACCACCCTCCGGAGTCATGTCGCCGACATGTTCAAGAGTATAATCCTTCTGCAGTTTACACCCTCGTTTTCCTCTGATACTCCGTTTCACCATCTACCGCTTGTTCCTTCTCTCGTGCCATTGATGGGGGAAACATTATGGCCCTCCTGTGACGGATCATCTCCTGTCGACATCAGCTCATTATCCAAGAGATTGATCTAGAGATCCCTTTTGGTACCTTCGAGCTTGCATGCCTCAATGGAAATTTCTTCGTGCCTGATGATCGACTTACATCATTGGTCGTCGATTGGGTGATTCCATGAGTGTTCGACTTCAGCTTATTCTTCACACTTCGTGGATTTTACTGGACAGTACCTTGAGAACCATTGGAATTATTGGTGGTTTCTCTCGTGCTTGTTAATGGTTTACATCATCGGCCAGTAATCAAGCGACTTTCCTCCATGCTCGAATTTAGCACATCTATTCGCATGTTATAATTTGTACTATGATTGGTTGGGTTCAAGACCTTGAACTCAGATTACATATGTTCGGGCTGCATGGATTGGTTCGTGATTACATGACTCATTGATGGATGGCTGCGACCATACCCGAGTCTTCATGGATGGCTGCGACCATACCCGAGTCTTCATGGATGGCTGCGACCATACCTTTATTATTATCATGGTCTTATTAGCTGGATGGCTGCGTCCATACCACATACCTAGCTCGTATGTCTTCTAGATGGCTGTGTCCATACCACAGACCTAGTTCATATGTCTTCTGGATGGCTGTGTCCATGCCTAGACTACATGTATTTCACTATCAGAGATATCAGTTGCACTTGCACCTATAGGTTCTTCCAGACGGTGTTCTTGCTCAGTCAGTTTTGTAAAGCATTTCACCCCTCCCACTTTCTCGGGCTTCATACATTAGGGGGCATCTATTACACAGTAATTTGTCACTGCCTTCACTCCTAGTCCTTCTACTATGTCATGTGTCCAAGTAAAACATGCTCATGTTGAACAAATGCACTCTTATGCTGCCAATTGACCTACTTTTCCTAAGTTATCTGCCTCATCACGACTATGGATTTAATATATGCGCTGAAGGGCACTCATAAACAGTCCAGCCACGCTGCCAGCGTGAAAGTACATCTGATTCCCGCGATGGTCCGATTTCATGCTCCAGCGCAAGGTTACTTGTGCTCTTTGGCAATTATCTGACTGGCTACACTGCTCAATAGCGATGTCAGCGCTAAGGCTCAGTTATGTACCCGTGATGATCCAGATTGGGCAAATTTGTTCCAACAGTCGGCCTTCTGGATGACTCCAGACTTAGTTGTTGGCCTAGTTTGTGTTGCCCTTCCTTTCCTTGTATGGCAGTTCTGTCAATTGTGCTACCTTCCTTGGGGATAAGCTCTCTCTTCCACTTTTGATGGAGACTCCTTCTTCTATTTAAACACTCACCTTTGCTATGGTCAGCTAGTTGGTAAATTCTTGGATTGAGCAGTGCTGTTAGTGCTTTTTATAGATAGCTGGTGTGAGTGTGATAAGTGTGAGAGTGTTGATAGCTTGTGGAAGGTTGTGAAGTGCCCTTTATTTGATGTAAAACTTGTGAGTAAGAGAGAGAGACTTTGTATGTTGGGAGATCCATCTTCAAAGAGTGAATGCTTGAAGAACATGCTAGCTGGATCCTTCTAAGAAGGCTTTCGATGTCAAGACTCCGGTTATAAGCTTGCTCTTATTTCATTTTTAATGCAATCACTGATGTTTTCCTATGTCTTGTATGTAATTTACTTGATAGCTCATGACTTCTTGACTTTGTGAGTAAATAGATCATTGTTGTTTTCCAGTTATGTGCTTTGTTGTATTTCCTTTGCATTGTTTCAGGTTGATCACTCGTTGAGGAGAAGGAAGCGAAAACTGGAGCAGCGTAACGGAACTCCATCGACCACTGGTTGAGGTAGGCCTCCAACTTTGACTGTTTAAGGAAAGCTATTGTTGATCTGTCCTTGTTTGTGACTAGACCCACTCTAGGGCTAGAGGGGTTGCTAGAGGGAACACTTTCCTACATCACATCCCCCATCATCCTTGTCTCTCTCTATCCTGCTATTCTCTCTCTTTATTCTTCCCTCTCTATCCCCCTTCAATCTCTATCTCTTTAACCCTCCCTCTCTCCTTCTCTTCCTCTTTGTCTCACCCACCCACCTACTCTCTCTCTCTCCCTCTCTCCCTCTGTCTCTCTACTCCTTACCCCATGTCTCTCCCTCAATTGCATCCCTCATCTTCATCCTTCCCTCTCTCCCTATCCTTGTCTCTCTTTGTTTTTATGTCTCCCTTCTATATCCATTAGTTTCTCCTTTATTAAGCCCACATCTTTGCACCTAACCCCCCCCTCTCTCTCCATATTTCCCTCTTATTTCTCCCCCTTTTACTATCCATTCCTTTCTCTCTCTCTAAAGTCATGACTCATTTTTTCTATCTCTCCCCCCTTTTCCTTATTTCCTCCTCCTCCTCATCCTCCTACTCTCTCTCTTTCTCTATCCCTCCCAACGCCTCTCTCTCTCTTCCCACCTTGTATCTCTCCCTCCCATACCCCTCTTCTCCTGTCTCACTTCTTGTTGTCCCCTTCCTAAATCCCTCTCTCTCTATCACTCTCTCACACACTCTGTCTCTACCCTGCTATATGTATCCCTCCAACATCCTTAACTGGTACTTATTTATATTAACTCCCGAGAAAATAACCCTTTTCCCCTATGTATTTATTAAAACCCCTTAATATTAATATCCCGTCCCAAAGTTTGAAACATAAACTTTATTAATATAATGAATGATTAATGGGTTAACTAGTCGATCAACGACTAATTAAGAACCAAAACCCTCCACTGAATAAAATGAATTAATTAACCGATTTGCGGTTAATTAATAATTGACCTCTGCCAATGAAATCACCCCCGACACCCTTAATCCGCCATAATCCATGATTAATTAAATCTCGTCACTCTTAAAATTTCCGCCAGGCCCCTCCATTAAACCTCATGACTAATCCCCGCCCTGACCACCATACGATCAGGTCCTATTTGATCCGACGATTGATGATCATATCGGGCGGCCTCTAAAGGCTGACCTTTACCTGCCCAATATGGGTGGTTTCACTTTTCACCTCGCTGCTATGTGGTGCCTGATGAGTGGCATCGGGTGGCCTCCCCGCAAAACCACTCCAGCCCAAAAGCGGTGAGATCTAAACTCGCTTATTGCCTCCCCCTAGACGACAAAACGTCTCATCCCCTGCTTAACTCCAAACGTAACTTTCCTCATGTACCCACCAAAACAGTTGACTTTGCAAATAAAACTAAAAAAAATCATTGTTTTTAGTTTTATCGGGAAAAAGACCACTTAGACCTCCATGCAAGCACTAGAGTACATGCAACTGTCAACCCTTGTCCAACTGCCGACCTGCTGAAGCTGCTAAACTTCCAGACCATCCTTCATTCACGTACGCTTCTTGCAAACCATGCACAGTCGCCCATCAATCTGTTCGGAGTCAAAACCATGTACTTACCCAAAATCACTGAGAAACCTTATCTAATTCCCAAACCTTTACTCAATTGCTTTAAGTTATTAAGTAATTCAGTAAAACAATTTCCCAACAACTCCAAACCATTATGAATTGAACCAATTTGACCGAAAACCTTTCGCCCCCATCCTTGAATCCACAAGAACCAAGGATGGCTGCTCCAGTTACATTGAATGTCCTACTAATTTCTACTCCCCACAGGGATTTAGACCATCTCCCGTTGGCGGACAAAGAATTTCAAATCAAATATATCTCTGTTGAAGAATCCCAATTGAAATTATGCTGCAGGTACAAAGACCAGTACTTGAACCATGCAGACAAAATAGGTCTTTGGGAATCAAACCTGCCCAAGTACCAATTCCCCAGCATCCATATCTTCCCCGAAATTGCTCACTATTGTCATACGAACTACAATCCCACCTTAAGAGTGGTGATGTCCCCCGACCAGACAATACTTTTCACCATCACCACTAAATCCATAAATGCAATGTCGCAGTTGCAACATGGTCAAAATATTACTTCCCTTTCTATTGGAGACTTGCTTGACAGGTTCCCTAAAATCCCCCTTTCCAAAATTGCTCAATTATTCCAGACTTTCATTGTGGAAGAAAAACACATACCAAAGGATCCCCCTCCATACATGTCATCCTATTTTTCTCAGCTTGGCAAAGACATCATATCAATGATATCTAGTGTTTTAGGCTACACTACTAGTGAGTATGTAGATGAAATTATTCTTGCCAACATGTCCATTTTCACTCCTGGGAAACCCCCTGCCATCATGTTCGACTATGCCAAATTTATCTGAGATAAAATGCATGATCAGTTCATGCGATTGGAAAATGAGAGAGTATTCAAGTACTCATCAGTGTTGTATCATCTCTTTCTATACCATCAAGCTGACAATTTTCCCTTCACTATTCAGAATCTTGACACCATAAGCAATCCTAGATCAGTAGTCTTCTGGACCCCTTTAATCCACAAATATGAATCTCCATACACCTATACAGATTTTATGGATCTATTTGTGCATCCAGTAGCGACCATGCTGGTAGGAAGTCCTCCTCCAAGAATTAGTGCAGATATCAGAAGGGTCCTACAACTGTCCAAACAGTACAAAGTGGGAGATTGGTACTTGTACCAAAATCACACTAAAATCATAATATATGGCTGCGAATTGGCACATTACAAATTGCCAAGATACCTCCCAATGAGATTATTTTCCCTAGAGTACTACAGGAAAATAATAAACTTTGACGAGTGTAACAATAGAGAAGCTGGAAGAGTTGCAAAGGAAATTATTCAAGGGCTCAAAATTAAACAAAGCTTCATTTGGAGATATGACCCCTTTGATGTCATCTGTAACAAAAGACAAAAAAACAAATTGTCTCCCTACATCCACCACTAAATTCCTGAAATAGAACAATATGCAAATCAACTGGAATGGGTGGAGAACACTCTGATAGATAGGGATAGCACATAAATTGATGTTAATACTGTGTTGATTGATCTAGAAAGAAGACTTGATGAAGATTCCTTTGTACAGGTGCCAGGAGAATCCCAATCCCAAAGGGAAACACAGGAACACAGTGAGTAACTAGCAAAAGAAGGACCTCAACAGCAGGAAGAATCAGAGCAACCAGACATATCAGAAGAGTTGGCTCAGCCAGAACACATCATGAGTAATCCTCTTATTGTACAGAATCCTCTAAATGAGGAGAAGAATCCCAAAAGAGATAGAGAGGAGGCCACTCCTTCTAGTAGACCTGTTGCACAGACTTATGTCAAGAGACAAAGGTTAAATCCTTTTTCAGAACAAGAGTTCACAGAGGAAACAGCTAGAACCATAGGTACAAAAAGAGCAGAAAGCAGGAAAACCACTCCCTCTAGAGGTACACAAGAACCTTCCACTTCACAAGCTCAAATTCTAGAGAGACAACAGAGCGTGGAAGTATCCTCATTCAGGGCTCCAACAGGCCAGAACTAGGACATTAGAGAGAAATACAAAGAAATAAAGGCCATAAATGAAAGATTGAAGGCCTAAAGTTATGCACAATACCTTAAAATGGATCCCACAAATCAAACAAGGCTAATGTCAATCTTTGATGTAAAAGAAGGTAAGATGCAAATGACTTTCATAAAGCCATCACACAACAGCCTAGGTCTATAGTAGATTACTTGAAGACAGATTTTGAGGTGTTGGCAAAGGATATACATCCTATCAACCAAATAGAATTACACAAATAAACTAGGGAAATGGTTTATTCTACATTGACCAGCAAGGCCATTACATCACATCAACTCCAAAATTCACTGAATATTATATCATTGCAATTCCAGTTAGGGAAGGCCTCTTCACAGGCCAAGGATACCAGGATAAAGTCCTTAGAGGACTTAATCATAGAGCTGGGGCATGATCCCAAGGATGTAAAGGCTGCAGAAAATCTAATTAAAGGGAAAAATGATGACATAACTGCATTGAAAAAGAAGCTTAAAATTCCTCCTCTGCATCATCCACAAACAACTGAAGTATTAGAAACTTGGAAGGAAGAAGAGATTATGGACTTAGTCCTTAATCTGCATGATCAACTAAAAGAAACAAAGAAAGAGCTGGATAACTTGATTCAGTCTAGACAGAGTGAGTTGGCCACCACTCCACAGACTGTCATTCATACAGTCTCTACAGCAGTGCCCTCCACATTGGCTGCTTCCTTAGCACCAACAGTTCTACTAGCTACAGCTATGCCAGTCACAGGTACATCTACAAGCATAGGGACATCCACAGAAAAGACAGCTGCATTTGTAAAATCCATGGAGGAAATGACCATCCAGGCTACTGAGCTTAAAAAGCTTAGAGAAAAAGTGTCAAGTTTGGAGACTGATTGCAAACTTTCACAAATACAACAGAAGGAAGAAGCTCAAAAGAGTCAAAGAATGGGAGAAAAGATAAAAGTCCTTGAAAGGGACATGACATTGCAACAACCAGTAGGAGATAATAAGGAAATGCTCTGTGCCAACATCATTTACTCTGTTAATGATGTTTGGCCATCTATTCAAGTAATTTTTGAGCAAACTGAGTTGGTGAAGGTGGCCACCGAAGCAATTCATAAAATAAGAGAAGAGCTGGGAGACAAGCCTGAAGAGGCCAACTGATTGATAGCACTTTTTAACAACAAGAATTTGTATAAGCTAGATGAACTGGGCATAGAAGATAGGACATGGACCATCATAGAAATCAAGAAGATCCTCACCAAAAGGAACCTTATGCTCAATCTTGAGAAAAGATGCCAAAGCATCCAAACTGATATTGATATATACATGACAAAGTTTGGTATTTTAAGGGAAAAAGGACTCCCCAGTCCTATGGTGATCCATGACAAGCTTATGACCCAAGATGATTACATTGAAGGACTAAACAAGTTGGCTAGCAACCAAGCTAGTACTTCAGGGGTAAAAACTCTGCCCATGGGAAAGGTATTATATGATAATTTGGAAAATCTACTTTTTCTAGAGCATGAGATAAAGCACCTGTTCGTCAACAAGCCAAATTTTTCCAAGTACACTGAGGTTGATGAGATATATAGAAAAATGCTAAAGATGAAATTACCCAGAGGTGAATGGTGGATGAAATTAACAGATTTACTATAAAGTTACTACAGTAAATCTATATGGCAGCCAGGTCAAATAGATGAAACAGAGTCAAAGTGTAGCAGGGAAAGAGTATCAATAGATTGAAGACATAAAGTGATTCCAGCACACAACTATAAAGTAGCTGAAAGAGCCAAATTTGAATTACAATAGCCATCACAATCACAATAAAAGGGACAACAAGAAGGCAGTTCTCCATCTGTCTATATCTTCATGCTTGAAGATATTTTTGGCTTCCTAGAATAATTCTCATATTGTTATGAGATATCTTGTAACATTTTTTTATAAATACTTCACATTTTGAAGTAATTAGTGTGGATTAAAATACAGTTATGTAGACATTTTATATCAAGCTAAGGAGCTATTGTAATCAAGACTGGACTGGTTTTGCTGGGTCATGAAATAAAGATAAAGACATTTCACTAGATTCTTGTGCACAGTTGGAACCAAATAAGTATTATCTCTTCATGTATAATTATTGTTTTCTCATCATGTTATAAATATTCACATGTTTTCTCTATGAAATCTGAATAGTAAACAAGGAATGATATTTTTCGAATTAGCTTTAATGCTCTCTGTCTTGACTGTTTACTTTCTCATTGTTTTCTACTAAACTATCTTGGTTTGGGAATTCTTGATTGCTCCCTTACTTCTGTAGTTTCCCCCCTTAGGTCCATAGTAAAGGATTCTTAATTTCCCTTTGCTACTGATCTCCTTTTGTTCTTCATCTTGATCCTAGTTTAAGGATTCTTCATTTCCCTTTTACCTTGGTTAGGACTACCTCATCCATTTGAACCTGCAGATTTGCTTTTTGCTGTGATAGCCTACCCTGTGAACTCCTCCTTTAGTAATTTATCTGATCCAGTTAAGCCACTTTTGATTGAATCCATAGCCCAATGGCCTGAATACTTGTTTTTCCCATCTGTTTTCTTAAGCCCACCACCCAATCAAAACCAAAACATCATGAACACTAAGAACTAGCCTGAAATCCTACTCAAAACAAAGTTAAATTATAAAGAGAGAGCCCTCTCTGGACTTAGGTTGGCTAGAACCCAAGTCTAAAATATTAGGTTTATGGTTACCTCAAATTATTCCTTCTTCTATAGCTTCTAGGGAAGACTTCTGAGTGATAACATAAGGAAGGTTTGTTTAACCTCATTTTTCCATCAAAATCCCAAATTCCTCCACCTATAGTGAATTATCCAACAACCTTATTTTCTGAAGCTACACAACATGTCATAATTATAATTTTGTCTCTTTTGGGAGAAGATGATACTGTGATGGTAAGTGAATAAACCCTAGGGTTTTTGAGTTTGATGTTGCAACCTGATATGGTTTAGGATATCTCTTCTTACCTAGCCAAGTCTATCAATTTTCAATTTCAAAACGATCATATTTATGGTTATTTTAGATCCCTCTGTCCTTGTCGATATGTTCTTATATGTACATGCTGATAGGTTTGGCCATCTCGATCTAAATATGTCGGTTTCAAGGAATCAAATGAAATCTGTGATTAAATGGAATAGTGCTGTTAGGAAGAAAAAAAATAATGAGGGATTTTATTATTACTTATCATTCAATACCACTGTATATACTATTTTGAACAATCAACAACCTCTAATGATTTTTCCTAAATCAAAATTGTTGTTGCATCTCAACAAGAACACCAAAGTGGGGGACTAGTATATTTTTCAAGATTACACTGAGATAAGACTATATGGGGTTGAAGTAACACCATATCATTTGCAAATATTTTTTCCTATGAGGATATTTTCTCTTAAATTTATAAGGCATAGTCTAAATTTTGACCAAGTTCATTTTGTTCTTGCACATAAAGGGTATATTTTTTAGGTTGGAAAGATTTGTTGGGCCATACATTGTGAAACACAGACAAACCCTCCTACAAGTTGAAGAAATGATGAAGGATTTTGGCTTGATCAAGGAGGGAAGTGGAAATATGACCCTTATCATGTAATTTCAAATAAAAGAGGGGAAATAATTTCTGTACCTTATATTCATCAAAGCAAGCCATAAATTGAGAAAATGGAAAATGAAGAAACGACCAGGCAACAATATGCAACATAGAGTAGATGTTCAAACCCCCGCAGTGAGGGAGAAGAACTTGACTAGAAATATACCTAATAAAATTGATGTTGAGATATAAGACTCACAATTGCAAAATAGAGCAAATGTTCAAAGAGAAGAAGCAGCAAAGGTACATGTTAAATTAATAGAGGGACCCTCAAATCAACTAGGTTTTCAAATGTAGTTGGGAAAACTATAATGTTCTACCTCCTCCTCTATTTCGAATGATTTCGAAGCTTTCTCAATTGAAGAAACTCCCTCGACCACAAAAGTGTTACAGAGGAATTATTAACAAATTGAAGAAATAATTCATAAGGTGAGAAACAACATGGCAACTCAACTAGCAGCACAAACAACTCCAACTTGTCAAACAAGACTACTCTTTACTTTGGATTTAAAAAGGAACCAATTAAAATTCTCTCTCATGCATCCAACTATTTAGTCTCTTCCTTTAAGACCATATTTTAAAACATTACATTTATCCATAAATGTACCTGACATCCCATTTCGTGACAAGATTAATATGCATAACAAGCAGGGGAAATGCTCTATAATGACCTAAGAAAAATATTTTTGATAGTAAGTAAAGTAGAAAAGCTTTTGGAGAATTTTTCAAATTAGTTTAAGCAAGAAAAGGAAAATTATATAGCACTACATATTCAAAATGAGGACTATAAGAAGCTAATTATTAAATTGGGAATAGATCTAGAAAATAGGGAAACTATCAAAACCCTATTGAAAACATAGAATATGAGATGCAGTCACTAAGGAAGAAGTTGAAAATGTCTGGGACCTAGCACACTCAAATAGTTGAACTAGCTCAGGTTGAGAAAGAGAAGGAAGTGATGATGAGAGAGTTAGTGGACATAAACAAATAAATTGTCATTTTGTAGGAACAAGTGTACGGATTACAACAATAAATAAAAATCCATGTTTGCACTTCTGTGGTCCTAAGTGAGTGAAATGAACCCTCAGAGAAGCTTAAAATTTTTATGGCAAACTCAAAAGTTCAGAGGATGAACTAAAGAAAATTCAGGACGACCTAACATAGATAAAGGAACAAATTGATATCAAGGAGAGGAAACTAAATAAAACAAAATAAAACAATGATCAATTCGCCACCAAGAACAAGGAAACACATGATGAGATGAAGGAGTTATAAAATAAATTGAAAGGAAATATATCTCTAATTGAAACTAGACAAATTGTTTAGGATGACATCATCCAGGAGGTCCATTCTATATGGGAGTATATTCATATAATTCATCAACAAAATATTATGACGAATGGGTCTAAATTAAGCATTGATGCATGCAAAAAACTATATAGAAAGAAGTAGTGAAGGCTAAAAAGATGATCAAATATTTAAATGGAAAATATTCAACTAAACTAAGGGCATCAGATATCATAGACTAAATTGGAGTAATTATGGAAATCAATAAAATGAATGAGAAAAACCTACTTCGTATCCAGGCTGAGAACAAATTAAAGGAGGTTCATAAGTCATTATCTTTGTTTGTTTTCAAATTTGACGAGAGGAAGAGTAAGGAAATATGGTTTCTAGTAACTATATCAAAAGGAAATAGTGGCTGTTAAAGGTAGAGTAAATACAACACATGAAAAGACTGGAATTCTAAAGCTATAGTGAATTATTTACAAAGGGACTTCCAACTTCTTTGGCCGATGAAGACACTATTTGTTGCAAATCTTAATTATACAAAGCTTTCGAATTTGAAAGTTGCATTCCAGAAAATGAACCAATGTAAGCTCCCAGATGAAGCACTTTGAGGAAGTGTGAAAGGTTGATTACTCCTATTGAATCAAAGTTCAAATTGTAGAACCAAGCACCAATCCTCAAAGTCAATGTTCCACTAGTCATCAAACTTCTCAAAAATGAGAAAAAAACATTTTTTAACGTTGTAAAAGACTTTTTAGTTACATATAGTTATGTAGTAATGGGATGTATTGACAATTACCATTGTAACAGATTTTGATGTAATATTTAAAATACATGAGAGCCACTAGAAAATGGTTCAAATTTTTTGCATTTTGAGTAATTTCGTAATCATTTTGGCTTCCTTGAAGATAATAATAAAAGTCACAAGGTTGATTCTAGTATGTATGGTACATTTTAGTATTTGTTGTTTCTCTCATGTGTTTTTCATATTTATTTTCCTTCTTTGAAAGACGTGTATGATCATAGCAGATTTATTTGAGCAAGTTACAAATTTATTTTATGTATCTTTAATAGTTACAATGAATACCAGTAAGTTTTTTCCCGGGGAAAAATCGTAATATTTCATTAATTTGAAAAATTACATATAGTAGATGCCCATGGCATATGCACAACTGTTGGCCCATGGAGAAGTCTAGATAGCTGTCAAAAAATATAAGTTATGGCCGAAGCCATTCCCAAATAAGCTATACATATTCACCTCGCAGGGTGTTCATCACATAGAAAAGTAAAAACATAAATATATACATGAAATGATACTATGTATGAACTGAAAAGTTTCCAAAAAAGTTCAGGGTCTGTCCACCCTTGGATATGCTCTGTCGATGTAGGGTCGATGGTGGTATTGGTACTGTTTTGCACCATTCTACTCTTGGATCTTCCACATGCCTCAGGGTAGTGTCGTGGCCTCCTTGGAAATCTTGTCAGAACTCTCGTTATGTTCCCTGTAAATGTGTTGGTAGGAGATAAAGCTAAATTGTGCTTTGTAGATCATAACTTCATCCAATATATTTCTAAGAGAATGTGCATGACAGTGATTGATGTTGTTGAACTAATTTATAATGATTTTGGAGTCCCCGAAGATCTGTAATTTGTGCATGAGTGTGCCAATGCAAAATACATGAGGTCTCTGAGAGTGATCAATTCAACAAAGTTGTTTGTTCCCTCTCCTAATCATAACTGTAGTTTGTATATGTGTTTTTCATCTAGGTATAAGATAATGCCCCCCCCCACATCCCTGTGCTTGGGAAACACCATCAAAATACAACCATGGAAAGGTTCGATCAATCGATTCAGGGGAGTGTGAGCGCCGTAGAGTAGATTGGGGATCCTCTGGTATTTCGTGGTACGCTTCCATGGTCTTTGTTGTGATATGTGGCCATCGAGCCTCAGCTCCATTGAAAATGATACTGTTGTGGGTCAGCCAGGTTGGCCAACTAAGAAGGAGGGGAAGGTATAAGGATTTTGAGTCATGGGAATCAACAGTGCAGGAATTCCATGCACTAATAATCGAGGGTCCATGCCACCTGCCCTGTTTGGAAAGGAGTTGTAATATTTGTTTCCATAAATGTATAGTCGTTGGGAAGTGAAGAAATAGGTGCTCCTTCATCCTATTTACAAAGAACACACTAGTGCGGTCCATAGAGTGATATACGCATGAGATTTTCTCCCGTGGGAGTCTTATTGTTGAGCACATTCCACATAAAGAGCCGAGTGTGTGGAGGTGCTTTAAGCTTCCAGATTTTTCGCCACCAGTCCCCTAGAGCATCTGGTTTGTGGGTAGTGAGTAGAGAAGGGTAGCCAACTTTAGGAGAGTATTTTCCATGCTCTGCCAGGGTCCATATGAGGTCATCAGGGTCCTCCTTTATGTGAACATGAGATTTGTTCAGAGCATTGATGTATTCATCCTAGGACTACTGCCATTGATCGGGGATACCCAGGTTATGAGCCGTTAACCAATCCTGCTCATATATAGAGTTGTGTTCCATGTCAACAATCTGTGCAATCACCATGATTTGCCTTTGATGCCAATAGTGGATGAGGTCTGGAGGTAGCTGATATATGTTTCCCCCATGGGTCCATGGGTCCATGTCAATACGGACCTGGTTGCCATAATTTATTCTCCATGCAAGCCCCGATCTGATGAAAGGCAATGTATGCAAGATGGCCTTCCAAGCTATTGATATCCCTATGTGGGCCTAGGTTGGAATATGGATCTAGTCCATGAGATGATGAGGCCAAATGTGCTTGTGGTAAATAACAGTTGTCCAAAGATTATGTGATGTGAGTAGTATTCATCCCATCTTGACTGCTAAGGCTTGTGCAAATACAATGAAGTCTTTTAGCCCCCATCCACCCCATTTCTTTGGGAGGGTTATATGATTCTAGCCTACCCAAGCAAAAGGTTTCCTCTCTTTTTGACCATTCCAAAGGAATTTGCAGCATATCTTCTGGATGCGAGCGAGTATTCCTCGAGGGATCTAGGCCAACGACATCCAGTACACAGGAGTAGCCTCCAAGACAAATTTTATGAGGACAAGATGACTGACTCTAGATAGGAATCTATGGTTCCAATTTGTCAAGCGCTTCTCTATTTTGATCACAAGCCAAATCCAGTGTGCGATCTTGTAACAGTGGGGTTTGATCCAGAACCCCAGGTGTTTGAGGCCATTCTCCAGAAGATGATGTTGGAAGGGGAAAATTTGTACGGTAGATCTGGCTTCTTGGGGGAAAGTGTGGGTGATAGTGATAGTAGATTTGGAATGATTAGCTTCCATACCAGTGGCAAGGGCAAAGTGTGAGAGAATGTCGAAAAAGGTAGATGAGTCTCGAATGTTTCCGTCAAGGAAAATAAAGACATCATCAACAAATAAGAGATGAGTGAGATAAAAATGATCACTCATTTTCAACCCTTGTAGACTACCATCCCTCTTAGCTGATGCAATGAGCCTACTGAGTCCTTCCATTGCAATAAGAAAAAGAAGCGAGGAGAGAGGGCACAACCTTGTCTAAGGCCACACTCAACATGAAAAAAATGTGATGCAAAGCCATTTATGAGGACACTGAAAGATGCCGAGGTAATGCAGCACATGACCCAATGAGTGAAGGGAGAGGGGAACCCTAGGTGGATGAGGATCATTTTCGTATAGAGCCAGCTGACCTTGTCAAAGGCCTTTGTTAGATAAATTTTAAGGATAACCCCTTTTAGCTTTTTAATTTTGATTGAGTGGAGGGCTTCTTGTGCGGTGCCAATGGCTTCATGGATTTGTCAATTCTGAAGGAAAGCAAATTGCTCAAGGGAGATATGGCGGGATAGGATGGGACAAAGCCTATTAGCAAGGATCTTGACAATGATTTTGCATAAACAGTTGCAAAGGGAAATGGGATGAAAATCATTGAAAGATGCAGGGGAATCAGATTTAGGGATCAGGGCAATAAAAGTGGCGTTGATGGCCTGATACATTCATCTGGTGGACCTGCATTCTTCAACCACCTTGAGCAAATCTTGACCAATGTGCTCGAAAAAAGAAAGATAGAATTCAATAGTCCAGCCATCCGGGCCTGGGCTTCGTTCTTTTTCGAACCATTTTAGAGTCCCTTCTAATTCCACTTGTGTGACAGGAATTATAAGCTCTTCTGCTGTATCCATATCCACGAATCTGGGGAAGTGTCCAACAATTCTTTCAATTTTAGCCAGATTGACTCCTAGAGGAGCCTTGTAGAGGTGTCGAAAGTGTGAATTCCCCTGCTGTGAGAGCTGGCTGAAGGTGGATGCCATACTACCATCTTCCATGGGCATATTCTAGATAGTATTGGAGACTTTCCTTCCCTTAGAAAAGTTTTGAAAGAACTTAGTGTTCTCATCTCCAGCTTGTAGCTAGATTGCTTGACTTCTGAGTCGCCAAGATTCTTCCCTCTCTTTCAGAATTTTGGATCTCTGATTTTCCAGATCAATTAGATGGGACTTAGCTTCAGCAGATATGAATCCCATGTTCTAGTCATCCAGGAGGGTGGTCAGAGATGACTCAACTATAGCAAGGGTATTGTCATCCCTCAATGCTTTTTCCTTTGCCCATTAGATGGAGATTCGTTTGAGCATAGAGAGATTGTAGCAGAACCCTTCTACTAGGGATTGACCCCTAGATGGCGGGATGGCCTGCCAAAAATCCATGATCAGTTTGAGGTAGGCCGGGTCCTTAAGCCAGGTAGAATTGAACTTGAAAAGTGCCCTGGGTTTTCTTAGAGGACCAGAAATTTCCATATAGATGGGAGAGTGGTCTGAAATGCCTCGAGAGATGACCCATTGTCTGTAAAGTGATGGATTTTGTAGTAGCGAATCCTTGATCAGAAATCTATCCAATCTCCTAGCTAAATCCACCTCACTCACTCTCCTATTTCTCTAGGTAGGAAGTGGTTTTATCATAGGGATGCCTGTCAGATGGTGTAGATCCAGAAGTGCTTCCATAGATTCAGTGAGCAGGTCCACCTGTGCATTTGTCCCCTAGGATTCTCCAAACCCTAAGGAGAAAAATTAAGGTCACCTCTGATGATGAGATTGTCTAGGGAGGTGATAGATAGGTTGAGTAATTGGTTCTAGAAGGCCTCTCAACCTTGGCATGGCCCATATACATTGATTACTCAAAGGTCCATCCCAAGTTCTGTGGAGAAAATGTCCATACCAATGAACACAACACCTCCCCAGGTGGTCCTAAGGTTAATGGTACGAGGGTTATAACCCAGGGCCAAACCCCTGGATCGCCCAATTGCATCAAGGGAGTGGAAGATCCAACCAGGTTTCAAAGAGCCTAGGGTTCGGGAGATATGGTTTGCCGCACCCAAGGTTTCTTGGAGGAATATGATATCAACCGGTTCAAATTCAAGAGCCTTTTGAGGGCTAGCTAGCCATGCCCCTATAATTGAAGGAGAGCCACTTCATGGGGGCAACTGTGAGTGGGTGTTCAAAGCTATAAGAACCCGGTCGAGAGATGATTGTCTGCCATAGACCATTTCCGCCCTAGCTTTAAGGATGGCTTTGGAAATATTTGATTTACGATCACGGGAGGGTTTGAGGGAAAGAAGGGGGGGTTAGACCCAATCCAGAGTGGGTAGGGGAAACCTCTGATGAGTGAGGGTGGGGTCGAAGATTGTAGGGATAGGACAGATTAGAGGGAAGATAGGGGAGGAGGGAGCAGTAGGGGAGTCATGGGGGAAGGATGGGGGGGTAGTAGAGAAAACTGGCTGGTGGGAAGTAAGGGAGCAAGGGATGGAAGGGTGTGTGCATTCCTGGTCCAGAATAGATGCATAATGCAGATGTAATGCAGAGCATGCAAAAGATGATGAAATAATAGAGTGAGAAAAAAGAGGAGTACCTGACATGTGAGTAGCCTTTGCAGTAGCCCGTGATCTAGTCATCGACGAGGAAGGAGGAAGGGGAACACTGGCAGGTACCCGGTGAGATGGAGGTTCCTTCCCGGACGGGGGCTCCGCAACTATTGGAGTCTGCTCAATGATGGATGCTGTAGTCTTGCCCACCACACCTTCAGAACCCATCGAAGGATCTGGAGTCTTTCGCACTAATGGACATTCCTTGTATAGGTGTCCTACATTGTGACATCTGCGGCACCTAAAGGGGACACCCTCATAGTCCAGAATTTGAATCCTTGTGAAGTTCCTCCATTGTAGGGTTATTTTTCCTGCAGAACTTCTCGCGTATCAAGGTACACCAGGATGCGACAAGTGTTTGATTCTTGGATTGAATGTAGGACTTGTCATAGTCCAACTATGTGCCCAGAGCATTCCCAATATAGACAAAAACATCTTCGGACCAATAGTGCAGAGGGAGACCCGATAGCCTAACCCATAATGGTCCAACCCCAATTTTCTCTCTCTCAGGATCGAAGAGAGGGCTCCATCACTTCAACAAGACCAGGGCCATTTCTATGTGTCAGTATTAGGCGAGCGCCATGTTGGTGTATTCCTCAGATGTGAAATGGAGCATGAACCAGCCTCGGGGCAGGGTCTGAACTTCGGGAAGTTCTTTAAAGATGTTGCCCTATATTTATTTTACACAAAAGTTGAGTTGTTCCGTAGAGTAGGCATGACCTCGTACCCTACTGACCAGAACCTTCCCTGCTGTGTTTACGACCTCTCCCATGTTTAATCCTTCCCCAAATTTGTGGGTGAAATCCTTCCCAGAGGCCTTCACACACTTTATATTTCTTTTTCTGGATTTGGGCATTGTAGGATGGTCCTACATAAGATCTGTAGGGTTCAGGTTCTCCTACTGTAGTTGCTGTTCTATGTGAGAGACCTTGATGACTGGGGTTCTAAAACACTCAGATGGGAGAGCTGAGGAAACCACTGCCGCAGTTGTGAGGCGGGAGCCCAACGCCGGGGGATGTTGCACATAAACCTCAGGTAGATTTAGGCCAAGGGAAGAGGCAATGTTCATCGAGTGGAGAAGGTCACCAGGGGGTAAGGGTTCAAAGGGCGGAGATAGGGGTGAGCAAGCAGCCGGAAGGTGGAGGGTCACAGGAGAGAGTGGGGGGCAGTCTAACGCTAGGGAATCGATGGAGAGGGTTGCAAATAGGAGGGTGGATGTAGATAGCCCGAGAAGAGTTACCATAGGAGACGAGGCGAAACGAGACGGTGCTTGCCAGGGAGCAATGAGCGGTTAGGGTCGACATAGGGTTAGGGTGCTTAAAGATAGGCTGGTCAGGGTTAGGGTCAGATGAGTAGTCTACTATCTCGTAATCCATCTCTTCCATGCTGTAGCTGAAACAGGAACCGTAACCGTCGAGAAGGAAAACAAAGGGAACTGTGGGAGGGCAACAGGTAGCGGAGGGGGACAACAGGTGTGGGTTACGGTGCCTGTAGTAACAGAGGTAAACCATCCATAGTTACTCATATCCACAGCTAGGGTAAATCACCATCACGAGCTCCTCCTGAATACGCATAAGTTATATTCATAGGAATATGAATAGGCTCTCCACTGCTTCTGCACTTCCATTCTTAATGTAAATCATTCATACTTTCATCTTAGAGTTTTAAATTTGGATTCTATTAAAGATCTCGAGTTATAAACCCTAGCCTCTTATCATTTCTCTTTTCTAGTGAAATAATTAAAGTTTTACTAATATAAGGCCAATTTGGGCATAAAGATTCATCTCCAAAATTAAGTTCTATTATAAAAGGGAATATATCACCTCTGGGCTCATTTTAATAAATGTTTAACAATATTTTTAAAGTTTTCAAATAGTTCTGTGGATGTCCTAAGAACTAGTTCCATTTCAGCCAGGAATTGTTTCTAGAGTGACAACACAAGGTATGGTGCACAATGTTACCCACGAAAAGTGAGTGACCCCATAGGAGATTTTTTTCTTCCATATTTGTCTTCAGTCTAGAGCCAACAAACCTTGACAACCGCTAGTGTAACCAATGTATTGTGCCATTTGATTTCCGCTCCCTTATCTAGTTGTATGTCCCCTCGCCCATCTATCAAGAGCATGTGTTTGAAGGTGGGAAATAAAATCCTAAAGGTATGTTTTCAATTGTGTAATCAGGTGCTTATGCTTGTTTCTCTTTGGACACTTTGGGCATGGATTATTGGGTGACTTGGAAGAAGGAATGGTTTTGACTATAGTCTTGTTTTGTCACCCTAAATGGGGGGTTTGTCTTCAATCCTAGTCCCATGGGATATCCCCTAATGGATTATAGATTTAGGAAGGGCACAACTTGGAAAACCCCATTTTTGGTAGTGTAGACCTCAGATGCCTCACATGGGTGAAAGTTTGTAAAGAGAAGGGGACCTTTACTAAATTGATATTGGGACATTATTCCATTGTTTTAACTTATTCTAGTAGTTGTACCTTTGGTTTTCCCTTCCTTAGGGCCCTTATATATTGTGTAGTGATAGGAAACATTCCATTGATATGGTGGGAAACATTCGACTGATATATTTCCCTAGGAGGATGTCATATATCCTATCATGTTCTAACCATCTTCCAACCAATTTTACAATTAGAATGTACAAAATTTTTCCTTGGCTAAATATGGAAAACAAGGGTATGTTGCCTCTACTCTAAGTTGCAAGAAATGCAAATTGACATCTACATAAAATAATATCCAACTAACTTATTGAAAGTCAACTATTGATACCTTGTTCTCCATCAAGATAACAAATTCGATCCACTTTTTTTTTGCAACATGTCCTTTTCGAAGTTTGTTGGTTGATGGCCATATTTGTCCTCTTGTCAAAACATGACACATGGAATAGCTAAACTAATTAATATGCAATCATTTACTTTTTTCTAGGAAATAAAAAATTATCATTTCACATATTAAATATACTTATAAAGGTAGAAATCAAGGCCTGTATATCTTTTTTGCCACCGTGATGCGTGGAACTTCGTTTTCAAAGCCTAGCCTTGGAGGCCTTGTCCTGGAACATATACTATTTGAATTTAACTATGAGAAAATAAAATACAACTTTCTTTAAAGAAATTTGATATAATCTTATGAGAAAATTCAATTACTTGGGTACTCTCCTCATTTGGCTTCCTTCGTTCATCCAACTTCTCATATGTTTTTACAAGTTCTTTCCATGCTTTTATACTTACATCAACTGACCTTCTTTTGAGCCTTTGCTCGAGCGAGAGTTTTTTGATCTTCTTTGTTTGATTGCATCTAAATCTCTTGCAGTATGAGACATTTTTAGTTTAACCTTTTTTATGGAACAACCTGTGCCAAATTTAGTCTCCATGTCGTGAATTACTCTTTTCTGTAAGTGCAACACATCTTTGAGAATGGAAAATGGAGATGGGATTTGAACTATTGAAGGTATGATTTATTCAACTTGTTCAAAACACATTTCCTAGCATTTGTTCTACATGTTTCGCTTGAAACCACATCATATTTTATCCTTATATCATAGCTACCAATGCAAGATTCATAATGTGGCATGGTGGAAGAAGCGATTTGTGTCTCAAGAGTGGATTGGACATTGGAAGACTTTGTTTCCCATTCCATATTATTAGTGGTTATGCTTAATTATTTCCTCCTTAATATTCTGGTTGATCCATGAGTGGTTGGGGAATCAATTGATTCCCTTTGAGTTGGTTGACGTGCTAGCAATGTTTTAGTGGTTTTAGTTGATCATTTGGCCCCAATATCTTGTTAACAAATTGTCAGGTTTAGATTTTTCCCCAATCTCACTTCAAGTAGCATATTAGATGGTATTTGGACCTTGATTTCGCTTATATGATGAGCTAGGAATCACATTACAACATCAATTTAAAGGAATAATTAATATGTCTCTTCAAATATAAACTTGAACTTAATTTTGAATTCAAATTGCAGCTTCACATTTTCAGATTACATCCTAACAACACAATAGACATCAACCAAATTATATGCGAATACTAAATTAAAGGTCTATACTACACCTTTCTCAAACACACAAGATTTCCTACTCTAATATCACTTACCACAAGGGTGAAACTAAAAATCACTACTTGATGTAGAGGTGATAGTAAAAATTGTAGCCTGTACAAAGGAATGCTACATGCTCATGCTTTATTAAAGAAAATGAAATCATTTTTTTATATTCATGCCACCCCAATACCTCCTTTCACATTACATTATATTTTAATTTACACATATGAGGACATACTTATTATATCCCCTATTATTAGTGATGGTAAGCTTAAATCCCAACATAAACATATTTTATCCCTAAAAATCTTCTAAATTCCTATCCAATGAATAAATTTAAAAAATTGCATTTTAATTAAGGGAACCAACTCTTTTTCTTAAATCTCTAGGAACTTTTACAAGCCAATGATAGGTTTTTACATGTCCAAAGATGCACCTACGTCACTCTCACTCTTTGTCTCTCTCTCCTCTCTTTCCCCTTCACTCCCTTCTCCCCCACTCTTTCCTCCCTCCCTCTCTCCTTTGTCTCTCACTACCTTATACTCCCTCTTTCTCTCTATCTCTCCCTTATCAATCTCTCTCCCTCTATTCCTCATTACACACACTCCCTCTCTATCTCTCCATCATCTCTCTTTCTCTTTCTCTCTTAGTTAATCAATCCCTCATCACTCTCTTCCTCCTCTCCCCCTCTATCCCCCTCATCTCTCTCTCTCTCTCCCCCCTCATCCATATATCTCTCTATCCCTGTATTCTCTCTCTCTCTCTCTCTCTCTATTCCCATTCAATCTCTATCTCTTTCACCCTCCCTCTCTCCTTCTCAGCCTCTCTGTCTCACCCACCCACCCACTCTCTTTCTCTATATATCCCTATACCTTATCTCTCTCTCTCTCTCTCTCTCTCTCTCTCTCTCTCTCT
>APFE031257176.1:278173-290821 GCA_000404065.3 Pinus taeda
TAAGTGGAGGACCAATCCGTATACGCACTGTCTAATGCAAAACCACACAGTGAGAGAATTCCCGTATACGTTACGTATTGTGACACCACTCTATATAACGGAACGTGCTTGGATGAGCTACGATATACTCATGTACGTGGAATGAGGTATCACACTTGGGATGTATTGCAGATAAGTTAGTGACAACTGCTTTGTTTTACGACACCACAACACGTCTCTAGCCTAGAACCACTAAATGTTTTTCGTTAGGTGACAATGCTCCATTAGGAAAATTCAGATAAATTTTAAGTTGATCTTATTTAGAATTTGCCTTTCAAGGTTCACCACATGATGTATGTTTGCAACTCCTAAAATGCAACTAATATGATAAGCATTCTTCTCATTCAATTGAACAACGAAAACCTTAGCTAGTAGGGATAGAGCAATCAGATCTTTGAAAAAGAGCAAAGAGCACATCTAATGCAATTTCCCTAGCTATTCATTTCAAGCATTCACAAACTAAAATATGAATGATGCAAGTTTTTTCTTTTCGAATCCCTTAATGTTATGATGAACACAAAGTAAACTATGCACATACAATCAATCAATTTTTAATAATAACGAAGACTTTTACGATAGTTATGTTTCAAAGGAAAAGAAGACTTTACGACACTTTATTTCGGACAAAGATTAATCAATTATATTCTAACTTTGACTATAGACCGATAATGACAAAGAAAACATTTAAGAGACATTAATCAATCGATTCAAAGTAGGGCTAGACAAGGAGATAGAAACTTGTTTTCTGAGACATGACATCCATTGATCAATCAGCAAGCAATCAAACAGAGGAAATTTGGTAAAAAACTCAATCCAAAGGTGAAAATTTTCCCTAAGGTGGATCAACCCAGGTCAAAGAGAGCCTAATTGCGCTGTAGAGAACTATCTCTCACTCAAGGGTGCTCTGCAGAGCACTGTCCCCTGACCAAGCCTGCGCTGATTCCTGAGATACCACTCAAGAGTCATCTAACCTCAAATTTTGACCAAAATTCAATGCAAAAGGGTTGAAATACAATCAATGAACACAAGTAGGGTCTACAAGAGTGTCTAGGAGGTGGATAAGCTACTAGGAAGGATGATCTTCCCCAATAGAGTCACCAATTTGTTTTGGAGAATTTGGATCTACAAATAAATACTAATTCCCTAGATAAGTAGCCATATCTAGAACAAAAATTTAAAGTATTTTAGTCTTTTCCTATAAGCAATAGATAAGATGAGAAGATGAGAAGATGAGAAGACCTACTTGTAGTTCCGCTTTCCTCTCATCTCCTTTGTATTGATCCTATCGCTCCTTCCCGGACTTAATACGCTTGATAAGTACCTGCAAACACAAACATAAAACAAAGAATCGATCAAAGCAAAAGATATATTGAATATAAGTGAATGGAATCAGATACATTTCACACATATAAGAATTATAAGACAATACAAACATATGGGAGAAATGTTCAAATACTTTATTGAATAAAAGAAGGAATTACAACCATTGTGTCTGATTCAAAGTCATTCCTCCAACTTGGATCCCATCCACATCATATCAAAAGCAAGACAAACTTGTAGCATTACAATACTTGCTTCAAAGCCAATTCTCATAACAACATTATCTCCTTACAATTCAACATAATCCAACCCCTGATCACTTAGATGAGTGGTCAATTTATAGGGAGATGAAGTCGGTTTTGTCATAAATGGTGGTATTAAATGGCCTTCCATTCATAGAATTAGTTCGATGGAGGAGGGGATGAGAGGATAGGATGCATCTTAACTCATTCCTCATCCATTTTCAAGCTCATAGGAGTTGATAAGTGAGGGAACCCTCTAGATGATTCCAAAAGATAAGAATATTCCCCAAACCCCGTGAATTTCGCTCAAACTCGCCCAACGCAAGTGAAAGGAAGCCTAAGTTCTCTGCAGAGGACCCTGGCATGGACTTAACTACTTTGCAACACACCCTTACATGTGTGGTCCCTCTAGAGGCCATTTCTGGATGTCTTCAAGTCATGAAACTATCTAGGAAGGAGGCATTCAAAGGGGTGACATGTTTAGGGCATGTAGCAATTGGAATTAGGGTTTGATGAGCCCTAAACACTGATCTGGATGATGGGATTAATGTGCCCAAATGGATCTGTAACAACTACCCTCTAGAGCATGAAGTCGAAAAAATGCCAATGTCGAATGAAATGCTTTACGATGTGATGAGGAGGTATCGAAGTGGAAGTTGACCTACATCAATTACAATACATATATCATGATATTTTGATTTTTACATGAATTGTTGAGGGAAGGCATACCCATGTTCAGCTTATAAACTTTCATTACATGTACATAAATAGTGGTCTACAGATATAGACCCATGATCAGAATGACCATCAATGTAAATCCATTGTACATATGATTTAGTACTCCTGAAATCACAACCCGGATGGATGAAACTAGATCTGGGGTCTTCTATCTCGTTCAATCGTTCGCTCAAGTACGAGTCTAACCATGTGAATATATGGTCTGAAGTCAAACATGGGAAGACACCATCTGATTACCAGCCAATGATGTAAGCTGTTAACAGACGCGAGAGAAATCACCGATAATGATAATGATCCTCAAGGTACAATAGTACATTCTGCATGGTGTGAATGGATGATTTGATGTCGAACACCATACAAAGTCTTTCAGTCAAAGGCCAGTGATGTCAACCTATCGTCGGAAGCGAGAAATATGCAAGCCTTAAGGTACTGGAAGGGTGTTTCTAAGTCAACTTCTTGGATAATGAGCTAATGTCGACAAGAAGCGTCTCGTTGCAGGAGGGCTTTGATGTATCCCAAATCAACGACACCAAACAAGTGTAATGATTTTGGAGATGGAATTTGACTGACGACACAAGGTTCAGGAATGACGGTCCTGAAAATGAAGGTTTATGGTATTGCAAAGGTTGGATTTTGACTGAATGACTTCTCTTGAACATGTCGGCAACACTGAATGAATTGGTAGCATTGACCCAAAACCAAAGTAATGG
This sequence comes from Pinus taeda, assembly GCA_000404065.3. NCBI lineage: Eukaryota > Viridiplantae > Streptophyta > Pinopsida > Pinales > Pinaceae > Pinus > Pinus taeda. Next base: position 281,223 of record APFE031257176.1, read on the forward strand.
ATGGTGTGATAGACCATAGGTATGATAACCATCAAGCATATAACCCAACCCAAATAGTCTAAATGAATTGGCAGCATTGACCCAAAACCAAAGTAATGGATGGTGTGATAGACGATAGGTATGATAACCGTCAATCAGATAACCCAACCCAAATAGTCACAAAGATGAAGTGAAAGTGTCATGTTCAAGAGCTACCTTTTACCATAAAGTGGGTTACCCCTTTTTCCCATTTTCCCCAATCATTGTTAACTAGTACCTCTTTATTTTTAATCAAGCTTGAGGAGGATAACATATGCTTGTTGTATAATTCCACCCTTTGGGTGGATCCATCGCTATGTAATGTTTTAACGAGTCTAGCAAAGGTGAAACTCGGTCTTGTCTAGATCGACAAGTTTGTCGCTATTTGATGTTTTAACAATTTTAACGACAAAGATAACTCGGTCCTTTTCATGTTTAGAGAGTTTGAGAAGGGACAAAAAGAAAACTCCACAAGTTATTTTTCATTGATTTGTCTCTCAAGCCCGAAAAATCATAAAACAATACGAGAGAGAACCTATTGACCATGTTTGGTCAACGTATTCCTTTTTCATAGTTAATCTATCTTAGCCTAAAAAAGGGTTAAACTTATACTGAGTAGATGTCATTTCCAATCCGTTAACGAGCTGAAAAGGACAAGCGCTCGACAATATTTTCATATTTCGAGAGTCTGAAAAGAGCTAAAAGAAGACTCCACTTTGAGGAATGAGTGGTGTCTAGGATAGCAACTGGTTCCGATGATGTTGGAACTTCTCAAAACATGTTGATTTATGTGAAGAGGCTGGCTAATAAAACCACTCATTTCAACTGTTCCTAAAAATGGGTAAAACAACCAAGTGAAAGCGTATGATCGACGAAAGGGATGGTGGTGATGGGATGAAAACAACCAAGGCTCATCTGATGGAAAAGGCTAATAGAATGGCAATCACGAGGGTTATAATGGAGATGGGTTCATTTTTACACAAGCTTGAACCATAGGGAACTATGCTTGGATTCAGTTTCATGTTTACACAAGCTTGAAATGAAGAACTATGCTTGAGATTGGTTTACATGCCCCCAACATGATGAAACGTAGAGTCTCTTGTAACCAGATGGAAGTTGTTGCGGTGAAGCAAGAGATTTATCCAACACCTTTTTGGCTTCATCCAGATAGGGACAAAGGTGAATGGGTGATTCCCTTCACATAACCTACAGGAAAATTAAACTTTACCACTAGGTGCATGCCCCCCAAGCTTCATTACATTCACCTAAGTAGACTACTCACGAATATGAGGTAGATGGAATGAAGGTTCACTTATGAGATCAAGTGAAAGACTCGACTGACATTTTACGAGATCTAATCAAAGACTCAACTTGGAACTTTGCTCCAGGGGACCTTGTTTCATTTTTTAATGAGCTTAACACAAGACAAGGAACTCTACTCAGGACCTGTTTCATTTTTTGACGAGGTTTACATAGTAAAAGAACTATCCTCATATCCTTGGTTTCATTTTTTAACGAGGTTGACAAAAGACAAGGAACTATCCTCATATTCTTGGTTTCATTTTTTAATGAGGTTGACACAAGACAAGGAGCTATCCTCATATTCCTTGTTTCATTTTTTAACGAGGTTGACACAAGACAAGGAACTTTCCTCATGCCCTTTGTTTCATTTTTTAACGAGGTTGACACAAGACCATGAACTATCCTCATATTCCTTGATCATGACCCATGATAGGAGGTCATGACTTCCAAGAGGTTCTCATCTGATGGGAGAACAATGCTCTGGAAAGGATTCGTATCAAGGAAACCGAGATCTGGTTCCAAGCCCTCAATACATAATGTACAACATCACTGAATTGATCATCAGTTGATGTAGGCATGGAACAGGTTGCCACATAATTAACCCATGGCAAGGATGATAACATTGGTACAAAAGGACCATTTAGGCAAGATGGTTGACTGGAAGCCATATTTGGACCAAGAAATGAAAGCTAGTGAACGGTGACAATTTTGCCTTCATGCGGGAGACAAATCACTCGAAAGAGTGTTGAAACAATAGCTCCCATGTCATAAACATAGTCGCGCCCAAGAAGTAAATTGTAATCTAAACGACCTGGGACTACCATCACATTCAGATAAATGATTTTTCCTCCCAAAGTAATAGGCAATTGAGGAAGGATCCCTAAAGGTTGACTGGTTCCTCTGTTAAAAGCCAACAAATTCTGGGTAACAGGCACAAGTGGCAACAAACCAAGTGCTTGCCAAGCAGTAGAGGAAAGGATACTCATAGATGCACCTTCATCTATAATAGTGCTAGATAAAATCTATTATAAACCTGTACTATGATCTGGAAAGGCACATAAGAAGGAAGACGACATCCTAACAGTCGATTCCAATCGAAGGAAGTAACTAGACTACTTCAAGGGGGTACCATAGAAATGGGAGAATTAACCCCTTAAGTTACGAGAACGGGAGGATTTTCCTCCTATCTCTAGGGAACAGGAGGGTTTCCTCCAAGCTCATTGGAATCTGAAGAAACAAAAAGAACCTGAGTGGTATCATACTCACTGTCTACATAAAAGGTATGATTAACTGAAGGTGAAATCAGGTCAACTGTTTCCTTGACCTATTGATTTGGGTAAGGCATAGACTCATAAGGTTCACTTTCAGAGAAAGTGGGTTTGACCAACGGTTGATTTTGGTTAGTCAATTCATCAACTAGTGAAGGATTAAGGGAGTCTCTTGTAACCATATGGAAGTTGCTGCGGAGAAGCAGGATGGTTATCCAACACTTTTTGTCTTCATCCAGATAGAGACAAAGGTGAATGGGGTGATTCCCTTCACATAACCTATAGGGACACTTAAATTTACCCTTCTTTCCATGAACTTTACTACCACTAGTTGATGGTGTGTCACCAACATGATCTCTAGAAGTTGATGACACAGGATGATGTGAATGAGAAGACCATTCTTCTAATATCTGAGGAATATCAGGACAATTCCGAAGAATATGGTCTCCCATACAAAGTTTGCATGGATATCGAACTTTGTGAGGCTTATCGGATGGTTTCTCATCAAAAGTTACATTCAAAGCAATGGTTTCTTGGTTGCCCCCCTTCTTCTTCTTCTCTTTTTTCTTCTTCTTGGCCACCTGTTTACTAGTACCAATACTTTCACCAGGCAAAGAGGGAGAAGGGGAGGAAGAAACAAGTGAGGAAGAAGGCAAAGGGTCAACTTTAGGATCAACTAGAGGTTGATTTTGTCCAGTTGTAGGTGTACTTGATTGCGGGGAAATCACGATATTTTGAACCAAGGAGGCTGAAAACAACCATACTGGTAAGCCAATGGTAAATCCCAGTAGGGATAACGTAGCCATGTAAGGAGCACCAATATTTTTGAAAGGAGTAAAAGGACTAGGATTCCCATCAAAAGGAATTCCTTGATCGGTTGACTCTGGATTTGTCACCATATGTTTCAACTTAAGATCAACTAAGGAGTGTGTGGAGGATGTTATCTGCGGTCAATTAATTTTATTTTAATCAAAGTAACATAACAAAACAAAAGAGGGATGATCTAGGCAAAAGGTTTACCAAGCAACTGTGAATTGTAGAATACCTCCCGGCGAATTGAGAAGTACGGGCATACAATCTCATTGAATGATGTGTTCGGTGTATCACAATATACAAGGCAGTCGACTTAGTTACCTAAGGATGGATAGAAACCTAGTGTTGTCCTCCCATATATACTCAAAGGTATGTGAAGGCCCAATCCGTATAAGTGCTGTCTAATGCAAAACCACACAGTGATAGCATTCCCATATACTTTACGTACTATAAAACCGCCCTATAGACCCAAAGGTACGTGGACGAGCTACGATATACTCACGTACGTGGAATGTGGTATCACACTCAGGATGTATTGTAGACAAGTTAGCGCCAACTGCTTTGTTTTACGATGCCAGAACGCGTCTCTAGCCTAGAACCACTAAATGTTTTTTGTTAGGTGACAATGCTCCATTAGGTAAATTCAGATAAATTTTAAGTTGATCTTCTTTATAATTTTCCTTTCAAGGTTCACCACGTGATGTATATTTGCAATTCCTAAAATGAAACTAATATGATAATCATTCTTCTCATTCAATTGAACAATGAAAACCTTAGCTAGTAGGGATAGAGAAATCAGATCTTTGACAAAGAGCAAAAAGCACATCTAATGAAATTTCCCTAGCTATTCCTTTCAAGCATTCACAAACTACAATATGAATGATGCAATCTTTTTCTTTTTGAATCCCTTAATGTTATGATGAACAAAAAGGAAACTATGCACATACAATCAATCAATCTTTAATAAGAACGAAGACTTTTACGACAGTTCTGTTTCGAAGGAAAAGAAGACTTTACGACAATTTCTTTCAAACAAAATTAATTAATTATATTCTAACTTTGACTATAGACCCATAATGACAAAGAAATCATTTAATAAACATTAATCAATCAAGTCAAAGTAGGTCTAGACAAGGAGATAAAAACTTGTTTTCTGAGACATGGCATCCATTGATCAATCATCAAGCAATCAAACAGAGGAAATTTGCTAAAAAACTTAATCCAAAGGTGAAAATTTTCCCTAAGGTGGATCAACGTAGGTCAAAGATGACCTAATTGCATTGTAGAGCATCGTCTCTTGCTCAAAGGTGCTCTGCAGAGCACTGCCCCTTGACCAAGCCTGCGCTGATTACTGAGAGGTAACGCAAGAGTCATCTAAACTCAAATTTTGACCAAAATTCAATGCAAAAGGGATGAAATACAATCAATGAACACAAGTAGGGTCTACAAGAGTGTCCTAGGAGGTGGATAAACTACTAGGAAGGATGATCTTCCCTAGCGGAGTCGCCAATTTGTTTTGGAGAATTTGGTATCTACGGATAAATACTAATTCCCTAGATAAGTAGCCATATCTAGAACAACATTTCAAATTATTTTAGTCTTTTCCTATAAGAAATAGATAAGATGAGAATATAAGAAGACCTACCTGTAGTTTCTCTTTCCTATCATCTCCTTTGTATCGATCCTCTCGCTTCTTCCTGTACTTAATACACTTGAGAAGTACCTGTAAACACAAACAGAAAACAAAGAATCGATCAAAGAAAAAGATCTATTGAACATAAGTGAACGGAATCAGACACATTTCACACATATAAGAATTATAAGACAATACAAACATATGGGAGAAAGGTTCAAATAATTTATTGAATAGAAGAAGGAATTACAACCATTGTGTATGATTCACAATCATTCCTCCAGATTGGATCCCATCCACATCATATCAAAAGCATGGCAAACTTGTCACATTACAATACTTGCTTCAGAGCCAATTCTCATAGCAACATTATCTCCTTACAATTCAACATAATCCAGCCCCTGATCACTTAGATGAGTGGTCAATTTATAGGGAGATGAAGTCGGTTTTGTCATAAATGGTGGTATTGAATGGCCTTCCATACTTAGAATTAGTTCCATGGAGGAAGGGATGAGAGGATATGATGCATCTTAACTCATTCCTCATCCATTTTCGAGCTCATAGGAGTTGATAAGTGAGGGATCCTTCTAGATGACTCCAAAAGATAAGAATATTCCCCAAATCCCATGTGAATTTCACTCAAACTCGCCCAGCGCAGGTGAAAGGAAGCCTAAGTGCTCTGCAGAGCACCCTGGCATGGACTTAACTGCTCTACAACGTACCCTTACATCGGCCTACCTATGCTTGTCCCTCTAGAGGCAATTTCTAGATGTCTTCAAGTCATGAAACTTTCTGGGAAGGAGGCATTCAAAGGGGTGACTTGTTTAGGGCATGTAGCAACTAGAATTAGGGTTTGATGAGCCCTAAACACTGATCTGGATGATGGGATTGATGTGCTGAAACAAATTTGTAACACATATCCACCCTCTCTCCATCTATATGTCTCCTTTCTACATCCCTCTACCCCCCCCCACATTATCTCTCTCTCTCCCTTTCTCTCTCTGTCCCTCCCTACCTCTTTCCCCATTCCCCCCCTCTCTCTTCCACCCCCACCTTCTCTCTCTTTCCTTCTCTTATTCTCCCCCCTCTCCTTTTTCCTGCATCCCGTCCCCTCTCTCTCCAACCCTCCCTCACTCACTCTCTCACCCCCCTCTGTCCTTCTCTCCACCCCTCTCTATCCCCCTACCTCCATCTATCTCTCCTTCTATCACCCTCTCCCACCTTGAATCTCCCTCCATCCACTCTCCTCTACCTCTCCCTCCGCCCCTCCTTCTCTCTCCTTCCCACATTCCCCCAAACCCCCTCTCTCTCTCCTTCCCACACTCCCCCAAACCCCCTCTCTCTCTATCTGCCCCCTTTCTCTCTCCCTCCCCCCTTCCTAAATCCCCTCACACTCTCTCTTCCCCCCTTTCCATTCCCAACCACTGCTTTCTTACTTGTGATCCGTCGCAAACTCTTCTCTCCTCTTGGCTTGTCAAATCCAATCATAGCTTCGATCACTATAAATAGAACCTACACAAACACACAACACAAGCCAGAGATCTACAACATCTATGTAGCATTATCTAATCACTCTCTTCAATGGATTAGCATAACATTGAAATATATGAATATAAACATAACATAACACATATAGGAAAACAATATACTCTTTGTATTAATATGAAAGGGAGAGAGTTCACAACCAAAAGTGGAAGCTGATTTTCTATAGATCCTCCCAAGTTGACTTGTCCTTCCTTACCATAATGTACACCTCAAAGCCACCCTAATGCATGGGAATGATAACTCTCTTATGATCAAAGCAACAACATAAGGGTATGATTAGTCTCAAAAAGCTAACCCCTAGCTTGTGGATGACAATAAATATATAAGAGAGGATGGTAGTTTATGAATTCATATCCATTTACCAGTCTAGGCTTAAGATCCACTCTTGGTGGGAGGATGAGCTCAAGGGATAAGAGGTGAAAACTCCAAGGCAGGGAAAATAAGATTCAAAGTTCTTATCCAAGGTAAATGGTTTTAACAACTCCTAGAAGCTTCTTGAAGAGGAAGCTTCAAGATTCTTTTATTTCTTCTGAATTTCTAGAATCAACGCACCCCTAGCAAGGGCCAACCTTCCCTAACCAGAGCAGGTGTAGAATTGAGCAACCTATTGCTGAACGCAGGTCCTTAAAGGGCCAGGATATGTTGGGCCTTAGAAGATAATAAAATGAAGCAATAAAGGTCATAAACTCAAGGATTTGAAAGAGTCATGCTTAGGGATTTGTGTAGGGATGATGACAAGGTGTCCATGGATGTTGATTGATCTAGTTTGTAGGCATATTGACAAAATGTGGCAAAATGTCTTATAACACTCTCTTTCTCTCCTCCCTTCCTCCTCCTCTTCCTCTTCTCTATCTCTTACCCACTCCCTCCCTGTCCTTCTCTCTCTCTCTCCCTCTCCAGACCCCCTCTCCCTCTCCATTCATTGGCCCCACATGCCCCCCTCTCTTCCCCTTTCTCTCTTCCTCTCTCCCTACCTCCCCTCCCCTCTCTATCCATCGCCCCCTCTCCCTCTCCCTCCATTGGCCCCACATGCCCCCTCTCTCCCTCTCTCTCCATCCCCTCTTCCTCCCTCCATATCTATCTCTTTGCTCCTCTCCCTCCCTCTCCTTCTCCTTATCCCCCTCTCTCGTTCTCTCTCCCTCCCACTCCTCCTCTCTCCCTCTCTCTCTCTCCCTCTCCCCATCCCCTTCCCCCTTCTGTCCCCACACCTCTCTCCCACCCTTTATCTCTCTCTACTGCCTCTATTGGCCCCACATGACCCCCTCTCTTCCTCTGTCTCTCTGTCTTCCTCCCTCACTCTTTCCCTATCTCTCTCTCTCTCTCTCTATCGCTCACCCCCTCTCCACCTCCCTCCATTGTCCCCACAGGTCCTCTCCCTACCTCCCTCTCCATCCCCTCTCTCCCTCCCTCTCTATGTCTCCCACTCCCTCTCCCTCCCTTTCCTTCTCCTCGTCTCCCTCTCCTTCTCTCTCTCTCCTGCTCCCTCCCTCTCCTCTTTCTTACTCTATCTCTCTCTCCCCTTCTCCCTTCTCTCCTACCACCTCTCACCTACCTTTTCTCTCTCTCTACTCGCTCTTCTTCTCTCTCCCTCTCCCTTGCTCCCTCTCTCATCTCTCCCTCTCTAATTTCCTCCTCCTCCTCCTCTCTCTCCCCCCCCCCTCATTCTCCCTCCCTTCCTTTCTCTCCCTCCATCCTACTCCACATCTCTATGTTTCCCTCCATCCATCCCACTTCTTCTCTCCTTATCTACCTCTTACTCCTAGTCTCTCTCTCCCTTATTCCCTCTTCTGTACTCCTCCCCTCTCTTCCCCAAGACCTCTTTCTATCATGCATTCTTTGCCCATGCGCCCCCGCCCACTCCTCTCCTCCCCCAACTTCTCTTTGTTGCTCTCTCCCCCCTCTTCTTCCCCTCCCTCTCCCCTTCTCTCTCTCTCTCACACACAAGCATCAAAATGTAGGTGTGTTGGTCCCTCTTTGGCTAGCTCTCTCTAACCCAAGCTTGACAAAAGAAGTGTGTTCATCCCTCTCTCTTCCCTAGTAAAAACTTAAAAAACATTTATCTAAAACTCCATACTAAATTAATTATATAAAAATTGAAAATAAAACAACTTAGCTTTATATATATATCAACATCATCACTAACTACTTAATTTAATAAGATATAACAAATAATTTCAACATAATTTTTCCTTAAATATATTTAAATAAAATTTTAATACTCTCTAACCCAATACAAAAAATATATAGAAAACTCACCTTTTACAAAAAGTTAAACAATCTATCTCTTGCAAAATTACTAATAATATAATAATAAACCCATTTTATTTTTTTCTAAAATAATTAATTATAATAAAAATCTTTAAAAATAGTAAACTCTAACTAAACTCTCAACAATTTCCCTTTTAATTAATTTTTTTAACCATGCTAGATAATTAATATCAATTTAATAAATAACAAGAAGCTAATAATTTATTTAATCATGCTGATAATTAAGATCAATTTAATAAATAACAAGAAGCTAATAATTTATTTAACCATGCTGGATAATTAAGATCAATTTAATAAATAACAAGAAGCTAAGAATGAGCACAATGTGTATATGCGGGATAATTAAGACCAATTTAGTAAATTACAAGAAGCTAAGAAGATAATACACTGTCGGCTTGAAAAACGATGGGTGGGGTGCGCATGATTAGATCAACGCAAGAACGAAGAAGTTTCTAGAAGGGTCTATGGAGTTAGCAATTTGTTCTTACTGGCATTTACTAACTTCCCTAAGACTCACTATCTTTCTTGAGACTTCTAGAAGGGTCTATGGAATTAGCAATTTGTTCTTACTGGCATTTACTAACTTCCGTAAGACTTATTAACTTTCTTGAGACTTATGGGTCAAAGGGGCATAATTTTCATTAATTTCCTTAATTAAGGGTGATAGGGAGGGAGCAATGGAGGGAGGAGCGAGAGAGATAGAGAGAGGGAGGGGGGGAGAGGAGGGAGAGAGAGAAGGACATGGGAGGAGG
>APFE031257184.1:5455-18296 GCA_000404065.3 Pinus taeda
TTTGAACAATCTCCGTGGTATTCTGATATCTGTTATATATTGCAAAACCTGTGTGCTCCCCCAGGATTTTCCAGAACTAAATGTAGGTTCTTAAAAATGAAAGCCTCAAGATTTTGTGTAATAGAGGGCAATTTGCTTTGGAAAACCCATGAGGGTATATTGCTAAATTTCTTAATTGAAGATGAGGCTAACAATGTCATAAAAGAATTTCATGCAAGTGATTGTGGTGGACATTTGTATTGGAAGTCCACTGTGGATAAAATACTAAGGGCTGGTTACTATTGGCCCACTTTGTTCCCTGATGTAAAACGTTTCACCACCTCATGCCATAAGTGTCAAATATTTGAGGGAAAGAGAAAGTTACTACCACTCCCTTTGAGGCCTATTGCAACAGAAAGACCATTCCAGCAATGGGGTTTGGATTTCATTGGGGAAATTCATCCCTCATCCTCAGGCCAGCAAAAATGGATCCTCACAGCCACAGACTACTTCACCAAATGGATTGAGGCCATCCCATGTAGACAGGAAAATGATTCAGTAATCATTTAGTTTTTGGAGAACAACATATTGTCTAGATTTGGTTGTCCCAACAAGATAATAACAGACAACACTGCTGCTTTTAAATCCAAGAAAATGGTGAATTTCTACCACAAATTTCATATCACCTTGGGTCATTCCACCGCATACTACCCTCAAGGAAATGGCCTAGCTGAATCATCAAATAAAAGTTTGATAAACATCATCAAGAAGGTGTTGGAAGAGAATAAGAAGAATTGGCATAAGAAACTTGTGAATGCCTTATGGGCAGATAGACTAACAACCAAGAGATCCATTGGTGTCAGCCCATATGAGTTAGTCTATGGATTAGAAGCCAAATTTCCCTCATCACTAGGGGTTCCTATTATGAAACTTCTTCAAGAAAGTCAAGCTGAGCCAAATGACATGCAAAGAAGGGTCAATCAGATAATATGTTTACAGCAAACCAGAGACCAAGTTTATAACAGAGTACAAATTCTCCAAGAAAAATTAAAAAAGGCTTTTGATAGAAAGACTAAAGCTAAAGATTTCAGTGTAGGTGACAAAGTCCTCAAGTGGGATTCAAGAAGGGAAGATAAAGGAAAACATGGGAAATTTGATTCTCTTTGGAGAGGACCATTTGTTATCCAAGCAGTCCAAGGAAGCAAAACCTACTTCCTAAAGAATCTGGATGAGACTGACTTAAATGAAGGTCCTATCAATGGTAGGATGTTGAAGCATTATTTTGACTATTTTCCATGCATATAGCAGAGTCTTTTTCTTCTGTACATAATCAGTTGTATATATTTTCTTTCAACATCCAAATAGTTCAGCTCAAAAGGTTACTGTAAATAAGCATCCAATACCCTGACATTCCAGAAGTGCCACAGAGGTGACAACCTCCAGTTTTGAAGTACAAAGAAGAAAGGTTTCAAGTTTTGATAGCAGTAGTCAATGGCCAAGGCTTTCTGACTTGCTATTCTTGGTCTTTCAAAGAAAAACCATCCGCAAGTGGAGCCACTGTTAGATACCTATACCAATAGGTTTCATTTTTCATGATTGACAAGGGAAGTGCCAATATGATCTGCTTTGGTGATGCAAAGATCTCATATTCTTGTGGAAAAAGTATACTTGTGTTGGTTGATGCTGTCTTACTTCTGGATGGGTGATCCAACAGCCTAAGAAGGGTCATGCCACGTTTCAATTTTTGTAGTAGATTAGAGAAAGAAACCTGTCCGAACAGCTCAATCTTGGCAGGTAGTAGATAGGTAGAGAAAGAAAGGTTCCCAACTGTTCAATCTGGGGCCTTGGAAGCAATAAAGGTAACTTTAGATAGAAAATCAAAAGAAAGCCAAAGAGAAAGAAAAGGCACAAAGGGTTTGCAAGTCTAAGTGCACCCTCCTTGGAGTAACAAAAAATTCTAGGCAATAGAGTGGGTAGGCAGATGGGGTTGCAGAAAGCATGGTTTATGGCATTTCACTAGCCTAAAGGAAAGGTAAAAAACATGGGGCCAGTACAAATGACCTATTTGCAGCAGTCTTGCAGAAGCCTAATGGAGCATGTCTAACTTCCAAATCACCCCTTATCCCATTCATGACTAACATCCCTATGCCACCCATGTACATAAAGGAAATCAATGTCTTTTGTTGGTTCTGAGTTTCTTTGAAAGCCACATTTCTTGTGCAAATATTCTTTTCATTTTGATCTACTTCCTAAAAACTAAGTTGATTTCATAAAAACTTAGTATTCCCCCCCATCCACCTCTTTCATTCATATTAACTACTAACTTATTACTATCTAACTCCCTATACCCCCTATTCCCCTATTACTATGTAAAACTTGGAAAAAACCCAGAAAACTATGTATCCCCTTCCCCGAGCATTATAGCTCTATGTATGACTCTGAAGGTCTTCATGTGCTAAAAAACATTTGAGCACAACTCAAAGAGCGCCAAAGAATTAATCCTAGGGATTAATCCGAGATGTGCTCGGATTAATAGCCTTAAAACCCACTTTATTAATAAACCTTTGCAAAACCCATTTAACCCGCAAATGATGAAATAACCTGGAAAACCCACTTTTCCAAAGTTTCCGCCAGGCACGAATTTCAAAAGAAAATAATATTTTATTCTCCCTGCAGTCAAATATTGCCCGCACACCTTATCGTTCCGTTGACCGTCGGATCTGGGCCCTCCCATCCGACGGCCCTCATCATATCGGATGGGCATTAGTGACCGAAAGTTACCTTCCAAGAAACTGTCAGAGGGTGACGTCAGGCCTCCGCCACGCGTCGCCCCCTGGAGTCTCTCGGAGCGCCCTCTGACAATACCGCGACCGTATAGAGGGCGGTCCGAGAAAACCTTCTTACCACTCTGCTAAATCGCCTGCCCACGCCATCGCCATGGCCCGCCCACGTCACTCCCGCTTGGCGCCCTGTCAGCACCCCCGACCGCCAGTGCTCCTGCGTGTCTGCCACCTATGCAATCCCCGTGGACCACTCACAGATTGCCACGTCACCCAATGACGTCATGTTGACATCATCCGACCCTAACCCCACCTGATGACGTCATGCTAATGTCATCCAAAAAGCACACCAATAAGCCAAAAGTCCATATTTAGCCGTTTTTTCTCATTTTCGCTGAAAGAACTATTGCTCTCCTCTGCATGAGAATTACGTCCACTGCCGCCAACCTGCTGAAATCGACCTGAAGAATGCTGCCGCCTACAACCCACCTGTACTTGTCACCATTACTAGCAATTCACCAGGTATTTACCCAGAGCATCCTTTCAGAGCTAAGTTACATGCATGTTTCTCCAAAAATGAATTCACAAGAGTAAAAAAAACCTGTTTTTACCACTAAATTCCCAGAAAAACTAGCATTCCCCGCAATTGCAGGGTCTAATTTCACCTGTTGAACCCATATATATCCACCCTTCCCCAAATTCCCTCTCTGTCTGTGCATTTGTGGACTGTAAACCTAAACGCCATAATTCACCAGGAAAACTGAGTTTCCTGCTCCTGCAATCTATCAAATTACTCTTGTTAAGTATTCAACACCTTTATCACACCTCATTTACCCTTACAATTGACTTCACCTCTGCAAAATTAACCCTCTGTGGTCTCCTTCCCGCTAAAACCAGTTCAGCACCAAGTCATAACCACTGCTTAGCCATGGAGACACCAATAGTCCTAAATATTCAACCTTTGAATGCCCCACACAGAGAGCTAGAGTGGAAAGCCCTAGGTGATAAAGATTACCAGATGTTAGACTCCATGCCTATGACATCCAAGTTTAATATTCACCTAATGAATGAATTAAAGGCCCAACATCTTAGTGGGGTTGACACCCTAGGAATTTGGGATTCCCACATACCCATTTACAACCTCCCTCAAGTCAATGTCCTCCCAGACTTGATAAAGCAATGCATGTCCAGCTATGACCCCTATCATAGAGCCGTCTTTAGCCCCTCAAGCTCTGTATTTTTCCATATCACCCCTGAGGCCATCAATGAAATGTTACACTTTCATACTACAAAGCCCCTAACTCCTCTCTCCCTCCAGAACTTGATAACAAAAGGGGGCAACTTGTCCAGGGATCAGATTTCCAGGGTTAACCAATTGTTTATTCAGCCTGAGTATCAATCTATGACCGCTCCCCTTCCCATAGCATATCCATATCTTAATGAACTGGGAAAAATGATGGTAGATTTGATCAGTTACATCCTGGGTTATGGGACATATGAGGATGTGGATGAAACCATCTTAGCAATGTTGTCCATTTTCTCCCCAGGAATGCCTCCTGCTGTACATTATGACTTTGCTACTTTTATTGCCAATAAGATTCATGAGCAATTAATGAATCTGGAGAGGGAAAAGGTGTTTAAATACACCAGGTACATATATCATTTATTCTTATTCTATCAGCCTGATGCCTTCCCTGTCCCTCTAAAGAAGCTAGATGCCCAGGGACGCCCAAGGTCAGTTGTGTTTTTTACTTCAGTTTGCCATCTTCTGCCTTATTCACCGTACACCTACTGTGAATTTATTGATCTATTCATTCATCCAGCTATGACCTTGTTGTTGGGTGCCCCTCCCCCAAGATTGACAGATGAAATGCAGAGAATCCTTCAACTCTCAAAGCATTACAACATTGTGATTGTACTTCTACCAACACCATACAGTAATCAGAGTATATGGCGTGAGCTGATCCCTATAGGTGCCAAAATATGTCCCTATGGATCTTGCCCTAGAGTACTTCAGGCAGTTTGGAAATGCAGACTTTGTCCATTTCCAAGCTAAAAACAAGAAGGTGCAGCTAAAACTAAGAAATCAGCTGGGTCCCTTTTTGTACAATAAGAAGGAAGAAGGGTGGAAGGAAGCTGATAGGATTCTAGAGACCCTCAGACTTCAGACAGCTTCAAGTGGGTGCCTTATGACCCTAATCACTTCATTTCCCTTAGAAGAATAAAGTACAAATTGGGTGGCTATGTCCATGTGAAAATTCCTCATGTTGAGAAGTAAGCCAATGCCCTAAGCTGGGAATAAGGCACCTTAGAAGAGCCAATTAGCAAAGAAGAAATGCTAAGAAGAGAAACTAGCAATATTGAGAAAGAGGCTGACTTGGAACATTGTGGGCAGGTTTCTTCCTCCTGTCAAAGGAAAATTGGAGTAGCTGCCTCATCTTCCACAGCCCAGCAGCAAGTAGCCGGAAGTGCCCAACAGGAAACAAATAAAGACAAGGGCAAGTAGGTGGAGCAGGAACAATCACCTCCTAGAACACAACAACAAACAGAGCAACAAGTAGAGAAGGAGGTTGAACATCAACAAGAACAACAACAAGAACAGCAAGAAGAGTCTCAAGAAGAGGGGCAGCCTATGCAACAAGAACAAATGGCTGAGGCCCTAGCACCTACTGAGCAACAGGCTCAACAGAACATGCCTTCTGGGCAAGAGAAGATGGTGGAGGCCTCAGCGCTCCAAACTCCACAAAAGGTGGAAAAAGGAAAGAAGAGGGACAGAGAGCAGGAGACTCCCCTTACAACGTCCACAAATCAAGGGGAGAAAAGGAAGAGATTAAATCCCCTCTCTGAAGAAGAAATGCTTATGGGGCAATCGGTGATAATGGGCCCACCAAGCATGGAGGTATCTGCTAGTTCCTTTCAGCAGGAACAAGAGAGAAATCCTGGAGGAGAGGTCAGCTCCTCAAGTCATCAAAGAAAAGCATAGGTAGGCATCAAGCAACAGTTCACCGATATCAAGAGGAGAAATGAGCCACTCAGGCTCCAAATCTACAATCAGTTGCTAAAGATGGCCCCCACAAATCAGCAGAGGCTCATGGCAGCCTATGACATTTCAAAAGGAAAAATGGCCATGAGTCATTTCATGCCCACCACGGTGCAGCCACAGTGAGCTGTAGACTACATAAGAACCAACCTGGAGGTTCTAGCAAAAGACATTTACCCTATGGACCAAATAGAACTTCATAAGCAAACGGGTGAAATGGTCTATGCAACATTGGCAGACAAAACAATGTTGGCAAAGAGGCTGGAAAACAGCCTAAACAATACAGCTGCCCAACTGGAGTTGGAGAAAGCATCCTCCTTGGCCAAAGACAACAGGATCAAGTCTTTGGAAGATATAATTATAGAGCTAGGGCATGACCCCAAGGATCCCAAAGCCATACAATCACTACTGAAAATAAGGGACGCAGACCTGGCAGCCCTAAGAAAGAAGGTGAAGCTCCCAACAACCATTTACCCCCAAACAGATGAGGTTGCTCAGCAGAACCAAGAACAAGAGATAGCTACATTGCTGGTAGCACTGCACAAACAACTAGTGCAGACAGAAGGAAGGCTGGAAGACACTGAGGCTGCACTACAGGCAGCCCTACAGCAGAAAGAGGGAGGCCAGACTTCTCAGCCCCCTCCAGAGGTTATTAACCTTGAGGAGCCTCCAAAGGTCACTCCTCCTCACACAGAAGCAGCAGCAGTAGCACCATCTACATCAGCAGCAACACCATCTACATCAGCAGCAGCACCGTCTACAGAGCAGGCTCCGAGCCTGGATATGCAGAAACTGTTGAATGAGGTCCAAGCCCTAGAAGTCCAGATGACAGAACTGAATGGAGCCAAGGATGAGTTGGCCAAGCTAAATGAGAAATATGATAAATCAAAGTAGAATGTGGCTGAGAAAGGGAGAGAAATAAAAACTCTCAAGGAAAGGATAAAAGAGCTGGAGAAGGAGCTCACCCTTGACAAAGTGGTGGCTGAAATCAGAAGAGTTTTGTGGACCCAAATTGGCCAATCAATAACGGACCAATGGAAATACATTGAAATCATTCATGAGCAAATGGAGCTCATAGGTAAAGCACAATGGGAGGTGCATAGAGTAAGGGCATCTCTAGGCAGTATGCCTGAGGTAGCCAATAGATTGATCAATGTGCTCAATAACAGGACAGGCCCTCAACTGGCAGCAATTGGGATCTCCAGCAGGACGGAGACTATCCAGCTAGTTAAGAGGGTCCTCACACTAAAAAGCCTGGTACAGACATTGGACAGAAGGAGCCAAGATATGCAAACAGAGGTAAACAGGTTCATGGACAAATTTGCTGCATTACAGGGCAAAGGTCTCCCCAGCTTACTCAACAGTGCAGGAAAACTTCTATCACATGAAGTTTATGCAAAGAGGGTGAATACATTTTCCACTAATCAGATCAGCCAAGGATCAAGCAACTCACAGGAAACAAGGCCAGCATCTGGGCAAAGTCTCTATGACAGAATAGAGAATCTATCTTTTATTATGAATGAGCTTAACCATCTGTTTGAAACGCCTCCGAATTTCTACAAATACACAGAGGCAGATGAGACCATGGATGAAATTTTGAGGCATCAATTTCCTACGCAGGATTGGTGGGCCAACATGATACAATTATTATTATAAACAAGAGGCTTCATATAAATTTTTTCATCAAAATATATAAGTCATCACATTCAGAAAGTGTGATACACATACTATGACCGAAAGGTGGAATGAGCCACCTCAGCATGAAGATTCAGCCACCAAAAGCAACAATGATAGCTACAGATAGCAGGGCCGAGAAAAGCTACAGCAGGACAGAGTATAAAGACACATCATTCAGCATTAAAGAAAAATGCTCAACCGACTCAGCCTCCTCCAAAGGTCAAGAAGAGGCCTGACAGCATTGAAAACCATTTATTTTACATTTATATTAGCAATAACTTTCTTATCTGATATTTGTAAAGTTGGTGAGCACAGTTAATGTATCAAATGACTCAGTAGTCAGATATTTTGTAAAACCTATTGTATATTTTCCCCTCGCATGCACTTCCAAGGGGTTGGTGTATTATTGGTTTCTATTGTTTCTCTTATGAAGGACTAAGAACTCAGCTGTAACTTTCAGAAGGATGTTATAAATAAAGCTTGGAGTTTACAGGAACTGAGTCTTACTGGTGCATGCTGTGATTGGAACCATTGAATGCTACATGATTCTAGTGCTATGGCTTGATATAATAAGTGTTTCTCTATCTCTATTAATTTTTCTGTTAGTTGCTTTAACTCATCCCTCTCACATGTTGTTCTAAATCTAGGAAAGAAAGAAAAAGAATACCTCAGGATTTGTCCATGGAGACACCCTGATCTCAATCTATCTTCACTATAAATGTTTTTCATAAGTTTCAGCTGTTTAAATTGGAATTCTTAACTGCTCCAATAAGCTCTGAATATCTCGCAGTCACTATTTGGTAATTCGTCATGCTACTAAGTAGGGATTGTTGTTCGAGTTGATATCACACTGTTGGTAACTCCATATCTCATTGTTTCACTCACTAAATCGGAAATTATATTAACAATATCCATCTAGCCTTGCAGCAAAACTTTCTCCATCACAGGCACCAGAACTATTTCACGTTTCTAACTATATATGCCCAATGGACTAGCATCTTCTGCACTTTCATGCCCTTCTTATAACAAAATTTCACCAACCAAAGTCTTAAACAGGAAACTGAACTCTTAACTAGCCTAAAAACCTCACAATGCATATCTGAAACTTAAAGAGAGAGCCCTATCTGATTATAGATAGGCTAGGATCTATAATCCAAAGATTGGTTAGTGGTTACCCCGGCCGTATTCCCTTGGGAGTCATAGGGAACAACCTGGGTGTTAACAGTCCCAAAGACTGAAGCTAATCCACAACCTTCTGCTGCTGTAATCAAAACAGAACAACCTGCTATTACACAAGAACTAGCAGGAGCTGCAGAAGAAGAAATAGAACAACCTGCTGTTACACAAGAACCAGCAGGAGCTGTAGAAGAAGAAATAGAACAACTTGCTGTTACACAAGAACTAGCAGGAGCCGCAGAAGAAGAAACAAAACAACCTGCTGTTACACAAGAACCAACAAGAGTTGCGGAAGAAGAAACAGAACAACCTGCTGTCACACAAGAACCAACAGATTCTCCAAGAGTTGTAAAAGAAGAAACAGAGCAACCTGTTGTAACACAAGAACCAGCAGGATTTTCAAGAATTGTAGAGGAAGACATAGAACCACCCCGGGCCACTCAAACTAGTACATAACAGAAATCTTTTTGTTGATGCTTATGCACAGACGGAACCTCCCTGTGTCAACAATGCTCACACTGAGACCTCTAGTTTTCAACAACAAAAGGACACATGGAGAACATAATATGAGCTTTCACAAGGGAAGGCATTTCAGTAGCAAAAGTCAATCTGGTTTAGCTATGCATACAAAAATTGGGATGCACTTGAAGAGTCTCGAGCTCAACATAAAGAAAATAAGGAATTAAAAGCTAGTTTGTCCCACATCTTCGATTTGGTTCTGAGGGTACTGGTTACAAGAAAACCCTCTTTCAATTATGCATTATTTTTAAGAGAACGCTTAGCGTTCTTGCAAATAAAGGCAATCAAAGATGGAAGACCCTACCATGTTGATACACCTGATCAATTTATTGAAACATTCAGAGAAGCACCAAATAATGATCAAAACTTGCTCTGTGGACTCTATCTTCACAATGAGGCCATGCCTGAAGATAGAGTGATGAATATACTCCCTATTGTTGGTGATATCTAAATAAGAGCCTTCATCTATTTTCTAGCCAATCAACTTACTTGGAAAAATGCCTATATGTCAGCAATGCATAATGAGCAGAGCTGCCTTCTCTGGATTCAAAATGAACCACAGAATGAAACCACCTTCATTGCACAACATCAAAAAAATATGAGTAATTCAGAGATGGTTGATCACATGAGGAAACTACAGGCAGCAGTCTTGCAGGATTGCCAACATTATGTAAAAACAAAAGGGGCGCTAGCCATCAAAGCAAACAATTTATTTTGGGAACATTGTCCAAAAGAGAGAGAGGAATACCATCCTTACAATCCCCTCAATCTTCAGGTAGCAATTTCACGCATACCTTATTATGTCAAATGTATGGAACAGTGTGCTGAAAGGTGGATTGGTTACCGTTTTCATTTCCCTCTCTTGTGGTTACCTGGTCAGCAATATAAGGCTCATTACAAACTGACCAAAAAGGAGGAGGTGGAAGTATGGCAGCAATTATAGAGTGTCTATGGATTCAGAAGCAGGTCTGATAACACCTTCTTTAGCTACTGTATCAACAACTTACACTGTTCATCCCAGTATTCCGACTCAGATTTAGAGTAAACGTTGCATGAGGACATGCAACCCTTTCAGTTGGGGGGGATGTTAGGACTCCATATTGTCTACTTTTGATCTTATATTTTGTCATGATGTTACCCTCTTTAGCCCATAAGTTGAAACCCTTGATAACATTTTGACCTCATTATTTCAAGGTATGAAGTAACTCTCCTCATTTCTATATGTTTAATTATTCAACACATATTCATGTTATATTTATAATTAATCTTTGGAAGTTGACTAAGTCACTGACAATTGTTGAAACTATTCAAAGTCCGCAGAATTATAATTCACAGTTGCTGCAACACCAGAAATAGCAACTGTGCAGTTACTGCAACACTAGAAACAACAACTCACTAAAGCAGGTAAAACCTCATTTTGCAATGGGTGAAACAACAATTGTCTAGAGGGGCAGTAACCGTCTGAAGCTGGCAGAACTATACTTGGCAGATGCTGACACAACACGATCAGCAAAACATAGTCGCAGATTCTGGAACACCAGGAACAACACGAGAACTTCAAGGGAACAGTTGAGATTTACCAAATCGACAACAATGACGAAACAACCAAGGATAGTACAAAGATTTCAAGGAGATGGACGAGGTATACCAGTTTTGCAACAGTAGGAGGATCCGCCTAACAAAGGATGACAAAGTTTACACACTGTTGAAACAGCATGCTGTAACAGGAATTTATTTCCTATTTTTGTACAAAAAGGTCAAACTAAATGAGTAATGACAATCTATTGTAATAGATGTATCTTCTCTAAAGAGGAGACATCTACAGTTGAGAAGTAGCTAGTCGCAACAGAAGTATTGTAGTGCAGAGCAAGTCTGAATTGTAATTGGACATTTTGGAAGATGAATAAAGCACTGTTCTGAGCATTTCAATTTAGCATCTGTGTTCCGGGGAATCTTGTGAGAGGGACAGGGCCCACCTTCTTCACAAGATTCACCCATTTCTTTTCTGTTAAGTGTGTGTGTGATTTCTGCGTATTTCTAGCCTTGCTTTCGATATTTCCTTTTTGCTGATACTCTGTTTTCTTAATCGATTGGCATTGTGAAAGAGTGTGTCACCGGTGATTAGGATTTTTAGTGTGTATTGGCAAATTGGCTACAGAGGCAGGTGCTGAACATCCTTATTCTGAGGACAGGGTCCCGGTCCTCTGTTACAAAACAACCATCATTTCTTTTTGTTGATTTGTTACCATTAGTTAATTGCTTTCATTTTATTTCTGCAATAGATCATAGCTGTTGTAACATAGAGTAAGGGTTTGATAGAAAGTAGATTTTTTTATACTACAGCCTTTAATGCTTTTAGAATTGAGTTCATACAGAACAAGGTCACCTTTGAAACAAAAGGACTTCCCAGGTTGACAATTTAATGTGGTACTCGACTGTTTAATTAATAAACAGTTCGAGCAGCCAACAACAGGGATTCACAAATTTAAAGGAATTCATGTCCACTACTTGAGTACTAGTAGTGTCTTACTTTCATATATATAATAATATATATATATATATATATATATATATATATATATATATATATATATAAGATATATATATATTTGCAACTTATATACATATATATAATAGATATATATATATATAATCTTGGAATTTTATTCCTCAAGTCTAGGAGAAATATTTATACAAGAATGATTACTATTGGAATTCACTAGTAAGAAATTGTGTAACCACAGTTTGGGAAAATCCATATATGATAAGAAAATGATGGCTATATTTCACATAGTGGAGGCTTGACATCCATATCTCATAGAGAGGCATTTTCAAATCAAGATTGACCATCATAGTATAAATTACTTTCTCTAATAACAATTTTCTTCAATAAATAGACGTAAATGGGTCACCAATATGTGGGGATATAATCATGACATCATAAATAAGAAAGGTAAAAATGTTGCGGCTAATGCCTTATCTAGACTGTAACAACCTTGGTTAAAAATCCGTGTAAAAACTAATAAAGGTAAAATAAGACCTTGGTCATGGGACACATATTCCAAGTTAAATTTTGGGCAAAAACATAGTGATGGGGATCACTTGTGATTAATTAATGGCTAAGGAAATTTCCAAAGGTAATGGCTAAGGCTTTGGAAAGACATGAGGCATTTATTGGCATTTTATTTATGAAAATAATAGAAATTAGGAGAAAAGAGAGTTGAAAGGTCACATGTTGGATGTGAGGAGGAAAATTAAGAAAATAGAGGCCTCATTAATAAAAGGGCTTTTGAGGATTAGTTCACGGCTTTTGTCAGTTCAGTTTTGGAGCTCTCTCTATATTATCTCTTACTCTTGGACACTTAGAGTTTGCTTGGAGCACTCTTGGAGGAGTGTGGCGTACTTGGATTTTTAGAGAAAGAAAGCAAAGGAAAAGTAAGAAAGTGCAAGAGGACATCTAGATAAAAAACTACCATGGTTTTTGCTTGAAGGTACCAAGTTGGATGTATGTTTTCCTCACTAGTTTTGGCATGCATGACATATGCATGTGGTCTCCTGGTTATGATCTATCATTGGCATGGAAGATTGTGTTAGAAAATTATATATTACGGAGCAATGGAACACAAAATATTGCAGAAATATAAACACAGAAAACGCACAAAACAAGAGA
>APFE031257184.1:18693-40297 GCA_000404065.3 Pinus taeda
AAAACCCTAAACTAAACATAAGTTCTACTGTCAGATCATCCGCCTAATGAACGGCTCAGATTGACTAGAAATTACTATACTTTTACAAGGCAAATTTACAAGTCCCCCCCGCGCCCCCCCTCGTGGAGGGGTGTACAAAACTTCCTGGGGTATACATCCGGCTGAAACAAAGACCTCTGAACAATCATGCTCCACACACAACAGATTGCCTAGATTGATAGTGGATTTTTCCTAGCCTTTCCATTTCCTAGATAGTCATGTTGTTGAGGGTTTTAATTTTGTTTTCTGGTTGGTTTTCTTGTAGATTTGGCTGTGGATTGAGTTACTAGTTACTGGAAGCCTTGGTTGGACAAACGCTCTTGAAGTCTTGTAACAACTTGGGTTGAGTTACTAGTCTTAAAATCCTTGGTTGGGAAAAATCTCTGGAAGCCCTTGGTGGGTTGAGTTACTAGTCCATGGAGCCTTGGTTGGACAAACGATCTAGAAACCCGACAAAAGTTGTGGGTTGAGTTACTAGTCCTAGAAGCCTTGGTTGGAACAAACGCTCTAGAACCCTAGATAGCTTAGGTAGAGACCAATATGGTGATGGTTAGTGATGTATGACCGTGAGGTGGAATCACCGGTTGAGGTGGTTTAGCCTCTGCAAGATCTGGATGGTTTTTATTGATTTGTTTTATGGGATCCCACATTCATTCTTGGAATATGGCACGGGGGTGATTAGATGAAAATAATATTTGGTTCATCTTATTTTACGATCAGGTGGTTCATGGAAGTCCCATACCTGGATAGCTTATGCAATCATCAATAAAATATATCTTTCTCCTTGGTATTTTATGGGTAACTATACTTTTTTATATGTGGACTATATGGTTGTTATATCCCTCATATTTCTATTGGCTATATGCAAGTTATGAATGAGTTTTATGACAGTGAAAATGTATGGCTCTCATCATGTTTTGGTTAATCACTGAATGTATAATGAATATGTGCCTTAATAGACAGTAATGTAGTTATTGTAATGAGGCATAAATGTTTCTTAGTGATTCTCAGATAAGTATGAGACTCCTATGCTCAAATCTTTTGTTTAAACCTGTAGAATGCATATTTGTGACATGCTTGATGAAATGTATGTCATGGCTAGTAAGGGTCCAGTCAATTCCTTGTTCAAGTAATTACATTTTTGTCATTATTCACTATTATCTTTCATTTATGGAAGTTTCATGGAGTTCTGGGTGGTGACCTGAGCCCTGGGGAGTGACCTGAGGCCTGGGCTTAGAAAAGTGGCACAAAATTTAGAGTCACGAACACATAACTACTTGGGAAAGTCCCCATTCCCAGGTGTAACCATGTTGTGGGAGTGGCTTGAGGGTCCCAATTTCACTCATGCCCATGTCATGGGAGCGACTGGGGGATTAATGAAGTAAAAAGTTAGTTATTCTCAGGGGAGAGTCACCTAGAAGGTTGGATGGCTCTTGGGGGTTCTGCAGTAGGTCTGGAAGGTCTATGTTGTTTTGTTTTGTTAGTTCCACTTCCTTAACTGACACATAGGGGGTTGAATCAATAGTAACTCTTCATTACATGTTTACCCCGGATGGTCGGTTACTTAGGTAGATGTGGGAGGAGGGTGTTACATAGACAATTTGAAGAGGATGCATCCCTCGTTTCCTTATCATTACCAATTCTAAGATGGTTTGAATAAGCCAATAGGGAATGGACAAAAAAAAAAATTAAGGCACCTCATCCAACAACTTCAAATGGATCCCAAACCTAAAAAATTATGCATGAAAATAAGATACATTATTGTATAAATGACACATTGTTTTGGCAAAATAATCAAGCCTAAAACAATGGGTTTTAGAGGAGCTACATTAATCACCAATAGTAGATCGCTCTAGCTTTTCATAAGACCTATGAAATTACTAAGCATCCATTCTTTTAGGAAGGCATGAAAATAGATATGCACTATTTTATAGGATCTTGTGATGCTTTCCAAAGAAATAAGGGATAAATAGTAAAATTATTGCAACCTCTACCAATACCAACATAAATTAGGATAGAAATTTCAATGGATTGTATTATGAAACTTCCAAATGTAAGAAACAAAATAGTGATTATGATGGTGGTAGATTGTTTTTCAAAATTTGCTTATTTGTATTCCCTAGCTCATCATTTCACTTCTTCCTTGGTTTCTTATGGCTTCATGGATCATATCTTTAACCTACATGATATGCCCACTTCCATTGTTTCAGATCAAGACCCCACATTCACAAGAAAATATCAGTAGGAGTTATTTAAAATTCAAGATACATGGTTGAATATGTGCACTGCATATCATCCTAAAAATTATGGGCAAATAGAGGTGATCAATAATTGCCTGAAAAACCAAGTTTAAGATGCTTTACATCTAAAATCTGCATCAGTGGGAACAATGGATTACCCTTACCAAATGGTGGTACAATACCACTTGTCATGGAGTTACTTAAATGACACAATATAAAGTAGTTTATGGCATAAAATCCCTATATGTAGCATCCTATGTACTAGGCATGTCTATGGTTCATGTAGTAGATAAAATGGTTCATACTAAAAAAATTATTATTTGTATCCTCAAGGACAACTTCGTTTTGGAGAAAAATTGAATGAACCAAGAAGATGATTACCATAGATCTAAATGTTCTTTCATTGGATGGGAAAAAGTGTTACTTTGACTATAGTCTTATAAATAGATACCACTCAAAGATAAAGTTCCCCAAAAGTTGGTTCCTAAGTTCTATGTGCCCGATCAAGTCATACAACTCATTGGTCAGGTTTACTTCAAAGTGGCTCTCCATACCATTCCATCATTCATCAAGTAGTTCACGTGTCTTGTTTGAAGAAGGTTATGAGATTAAATTGTAAAGTGCATACCAACCTACCATAAATTAATGAAGAAGGTTCCATTTTTCTCCAGCTAGAAGTAGTATTCAATATTAGAGAACGTAAGTTTCATTAACTTATCATCAAGAAAACATTGATCTAGTGGAAAGATATGTAACTAGAATATGCCACACGGGAACTATTGGTGATTCTCTAACAATTTCCTCACCTTCAACTTTGATGGTGATGACATGTCATGTTCTTACCCTAACGCCCTTAATTACATAATTATTAATGTATGTCTCCCATTAAATAGTTAGTTAATAGTCACTCATTTTAAAAATGATCATATTTCCTAATAAAACCTAAATTAGTTAGTAGGACCTTATTATAAGTGGGCCCATAGGTAGTTAATATTCTATATAGATATTATATATTGAGTATAAGGTTATGTAATGTTTCATCAACAATTGTGATTGTATTTGGAGCATTGTTCTCAAAGGTTTCCCCCATGAAGAGGCAAGTGAACATAACACTCTATTTTTGGTTATCAAAGATATCTGTCTTTAGGTTTACCTCTCCATTTTCTTGATTTTGTTCTTTTTGTACTATATTTCATGTGAATTACAATGCACAAAGAAATCTCATATTTCTTTGTCCATGTTGAATAAATCCATTGGTATAAAATCGATGTAGGATGCCAGTACCCCTTAAATATAAGAATAACCATATATTATTCATATAGTGCATGTACATGAATTACCTCAAACATTGTGATATCCATCGTTGACACATCATAAATGTGCTAAACTATATAGGAACTAGGAATAATAGAATATTTTTAATTCAAATATATGTTTTTCTACTGCATCCCTAAATGACAAGGTTTGGAATATGAGTATTCCCCTAAACCAACCATCCATCCACCCAAATGCAACATCAAGAAGTAGGTGAATCTTTACCAATGTGGCATATTGAAAAATGATTTTTATCCTCAAGTTGTTCACCCTCCTAGATTACGCATTGTCAATCCACAAAAATCCCTTTGTGTTAGCTTCAATTTTTGTTTTAAAACCAACACATAATACATGGAATGCACCTACAAACCTAAGATGTTCCATAGAGAGGGACCTAACTATAATTTGAAAGGTTTCCTTTAAATCAATAGCTATAACATAAATTTGTTGAAGAGGATTTCATCAAATAACTGATAGAGAGTCATTTTGTCAAACAATTTCTAGTCAAACATTCCATCAAACCCTTGGTTAGAATTTTTGTAATAAGAACCTATAGGCTTATTCTTAGCAAAATCAACCTTTGTTCTCCTTTTAATACATTTGCCATAATGATGTTCAATGAAAAAAAAAATGATAATAAACACTTACAACATGGCTACACGAAAGAAACTTTTTTTAGTGGAATGGAATCCTTCACACCCCCCATGACAGTCCCCACATCCTCTTGTTTCTTAAACCCTCTATTTTTCTTCCTCAAAACTCTGAACTAGAATCTAAAACAACTCTTCCCTCTACTTCCTCCTACGAAAATATGAATCAAGGTTTTCCACAACACTCAACCAAGGAAAATAACAAAAGCATACATTATTTATCTATGAGAGTCTCCTCTAAACTATGTTGGATTTAACAATATATGAAGGAAAAAAAATATTTTAAACTTCTACATTCATAGTTTTCTTTGTTTTTTAGAGAGAGACGAAAAAATAATATTATATTCCATGGGTAGAAATATACAAATTCTATCCCTCAAGGACACCACACCAGAGACTCCTTACAACATTTCATTCAAAAGCTTTTACCAAAAAGACGAAATATCAAACCCAATCAAGATTGCCAAAATTTACACCAAAATATGAAACTTTCTGTAGTGACCCTTTGGATGCTTTGGATCCATTCCATTATGTACATAATCACTTTAGCATTAAAATAAAGATACTAAAATCATAACAATGGCTAATAAGGTTTCATCTTTCTCTAAAAAAAAGGGAATGGAGAAAATGCACATTAATGAAGGAAATACATGCTCTAGATTTATATGACTTTCTAAAAATTTAGTAAAAATCTTATGTGGAAAATTCTAGAAAGAGAGCATGGAGGTGAAATTTGCACCTCCACCACCATAAATTTTGATAGTGAAATAATTACATAAATAGTGGAATAAAATTATCCAAGATTATTATTTTTTTCTTAATATAATTCTCTACAAATTAATATATATATATATATATACAATTATTTATTATATACAAAAATTATATCTTTTTAAATAAACAAAGAAAAACATTAGACACATAATAAAGTTGTTTCATAATCAACCTGAATTTACATAGGATATTAATGTAACCCGACCAACTCTATGCATATAATTCTTACCCTATAAAAAACAGACTCGTCTTCAAATGAATTTGCAATCTTCAAAAGAATATATTTCGACATAGGCTTTCTAAAGGTTTTACAATTAAATATGGTAATTCTTTTGTTTGCTTAAGGAAAAGTTTTCAAAATGGTGGTGATTAATTCGTATGACTCAAAGAAGCAGAGATATCACTCGAAAATCATTAAAATATTATAAATTCGACTAAAATTGCTGCCAAAATAAGCCTAATATAATCATACGAAATGCCCAAATATATGTCACTCTCTTCAGTTCGAGAGAAGGGCGAGAACCAAGGCTAGCCATGTTATTTACGGCACCAGACCCTCTCATAGGAACACCCTTCATGGATACACAGAGGAGACAAGACTGCCCTTTTACCGTTACACTTACTGGTAGGCAGATTGAAGACTAAAATTTAAAATTCAGATGAGTGGGACTGCATCGAATAGGTTTGCGTCGTCAAAGCCAAAGGTGAATGGATGCCAAAGTGATAGTTCATCTGGTAGGAGCATGGTCACAGGATCCTCTTCCCTAGTAGCAATGAGGTTACGTTGTTCATCATTTAATGCATTTAAAATATCAGAGATTAGTTCGTTATCAGATACTATCTCTCCTAGGTCCTTCACTTGACCTTTTATTTGAGATGCCTTAGAGAGGCATGACAGTATCCCTTCATCTTTTGACACCTTCAATTTATGAAGATCAAAGCTAATTGATAAGATCTTTTCTATTATGCTTCTAAAGAAAATTTATCTCAACTTCTCATATATTTCTTTAGATGTCTCTAGCTCGGCTACATAGGAAAAGAGTCGATCTTTAATAGAATCCTTAAGAATCCTTTGAGTTTTGCGATCCCTTTCCATGTATTCAGACAATTCTTGTTCTTTGGATGGCTTGGAGACCTTCCCATGCACATGATTAATGAATTCATTTACTTCGAGGACAATGTCTATCCTTCTTTTCCATACAAGGAATTTTGATATCCCAGCCAACTTTTGGTCTTCCTTGAAACATGAAGTCATTTTACTAGATTGTATTATAATAAGAGGTACTTACTTGTGAAGATCAAATATTTAACTTGATGATGAACTTGTTGCTTCTTACTTCAAATCTTTTGGTGAGAGAGGACTCCCTTCTATGAGATCTATGCTTCAATAGAGAGAGGATTGATTCAATCTTCCTTAGATTTGAAGAGCTTCCACTTCCTTTGATGATGTGATGATATCTGAAGTGCTTCTAGGGTTTCGGTCTTTCTTCTTGCTTCCTTCTTTGATCTAAGGTTTCTATGATGTAGATCTCGATCTTCCTGTTTTGATGCCTTTCTTTGAAGATTGATTTTGTTGTGTCTACTTTCTTTTGACTTCCCCTTCTTGTCTTTAGCACCTAACCTCTAATACCATGTTGAGAAATCTAGGGAATTCAAAGTTAACAATTTCACTGCTTGGTAATTTCTTGTGATGAACTTTTACTTCTGATGCTTCTACCCTTATGCTTCTTTCTAATTTGATGCATCCTAACTTGTTTATACTATTCCTACATATCACAAGTGAAGGTTATTTTCTAAAGGAGATAATCTTTATAATCTTTTTGCTTCTTCCTTCTTATGCTTCTTTGTCTTTGGTTCATTCACTTCATCAGTAGAATAATCTTCTTCCCTGTCCCTCTTGCGTTTAGGACAATCTTTCCTATAGTTCCATGTTCTTCTTTTTCTTCCTTGGAGTACTAAACTTTCCAAATTTTCCCTTTTGTCTTGATTTGTTCCCTTCTATCTGATCTTTCGTCATTTTCATTCTTCATCCTATCTACTTCTTACTTGCAGAGAGACCATAATCTGATGAATGGGATAAATTCCTCTTCCCTAGTAGAATTTCGGTTACCTTGTTCATTAGTTAATGCATTCAGAATAGTGAAGTGTTGTAGCTGCTGCAACACCCTCCAAAATTTTCACCTCCATCCAATTTCGGAGCCTCCATTGGGTTTTTACTTGATGTTTGCAAGAAATCAGGCACACCCCATGAGCTCGTGTTGAGTCTTTGCACCCTCCTCACTTGACCGTTCAATGGACATCCTTTTTCATGTTAGTCACAATGTTGCACTTATACCCATGTTTTGGTCATGCACAAGGTACCGCTTCATGTGTACAAGTTTTATTCACTATGTAAACATCTGTCACACTCACACACAAAGTTGTATGCATTGTTGCGCAAACGTCGTCTCATTTGTTCAAAAATATATCATAAGCGTCACAATTGTCGCTCACACCGCCAATCAGTCACATTGAGTATATGTTGTCTTGATGGTTTGAGGTGTCTTGTCGTTGAGTCATGTTGAGTGTGTGTTCACAAGATCACATATGTACAAGTTCACTCACTGACAAACTTAGTAATTTTGTTGAAGTTCTAACGACTGGATCTCCCTCCAACAGCCAAACCCTCACTGAGCTGCATTGCACAGTGTCAGCACTCAGTGAACATGTACTACTACCTAGAATTGCACAGAGCTTGACGTTGCCTCCTAGGAATCCTGCACTACATAATCATAGAATCGACCGAACCGACTGTCACCCAGAAAAGCACAAAAGTTTCTTAGCAAGCCATCTCAATCTGCGCTGTTCACAAGCGAATAACCCAACCCTCTAGCTAGTCAACCAAAGAGTTTGACTGGGCATTGACCTCGGGACTCACTCCCCCAAATTTTGTGCAAAAGTTGCAGACCTTGCACACTCCCCTGACTGGAGAAATTGCGCTAACATGCCGGACAGATACCTTATGTCCGTCCCTGTCTCCCTCAAAAAATTGTGTAGTTTTTCCAGCCAGCCACTAAGAGTCTAACCTGCTGCTCACCAAGAAAACTGCGTAGTTTTTATGAGCAGTCATCTAGCTACCCAACATCTCGCTCAACTCAAAAACTGTGATGGGATATCCATCATCCAAGCATCCCGCTCAACTCAAAAACTGCGATGGGATGTCTAGCAGTGCAACATCCCCCTCAACTCAAAAACTGTGATGGGATGTCCAACAGCCTAGCATCTCGCTTAGCTCAAAAATTGCGATGGGATGTCCAGTAGGCCAACCTCCTAGCATTTGCGCAGTTTTCACCAGCAGCACTACTGTAGCCTATTGCGAGCTCCCCTGAAAAATGTGCATTTTTTCCTGTCAAGCCTCTTGCAGCTCGCTACCATCTCCCCGGAGAAATTGCACAATTTTTCCTGCCAAGGCCCTTTGCTACTCGCACTACTTCCTCCAAAAAACTGCGCATATCTTCCCGCTAGCCAAGCCAGATTCCGCAGACAGCCACTACTGATCCAGATTTCCCATCTCAGTCTCCTAGTGACTTCTGCGCAATTTTCATGGCAGTGCCAAGAGCCCACATCCCAGCTTGAAATCTTCCTTGCACAGTTTAGTAGCCTTATCCTCTCTACTGGTCACCTACATCCGAAAGTGAATGACAATGCATCATGGTAGACGAGGAGGTTTATGGATTTGATGTCATCTCATCATGAGTGATTGTAGATGCAGGTACATGGATAAGACATGATGTGACGATGGACGGGATCAACAAAGAGAGCAAATGCAAGGTGATTTGTTCTAGAACGGACGAATGAACAATGCATACGAGGATATTTTCTTGCGTACGGACGATGCATGCGAGGAGATTTTTTTCACGAATGAATGATGCATGCGAGGATATTTTCTCGCAAATGGATCATGCATGCGAGGATATTTTCTCACAAACGAACAATGCATGCAAGGGGATTTTTTCGCGAACGGACGAACATGTGAGGACATTTTTTCGGGAACGGACGAACATGTGAAGCATGCCAAAGTACAAGAAAAGGAGCAACATGCACATCCAACATCAAGTGAACACCAAGACCATCGAAGACTCCACACACCTTTCGATATGGAGGTGAAGCTATGATACACCAAGAGAACATCCATCACTCAGCAGCATTGCAGCTCGACATGGACACCACTAGCAACATGAACATACCAATGCTATCATGTCGAGTCGTGTCATGAGTCATGTTGGCCACATCACTTCTGTGGGCCATACTGTTGTAAATCAATGTATTGTAACATAGAAGTCCAAGAGACCCACATGTAATATGAATATTCATGTAATCTAAAAAGTCATGAAAATCAAACAGTCATGAGGGAAGTCGAACAACCGCAAGGGCCAATTTTACCCTTGGCTATAAATATCCCTGATTTGTATATGAAAAATACTTTTCACCTTGGCTCCTCCCACATAGCCTTGAGAGTTTGTAATCTTTTCTTTGAGGGGCGAGGAGTGGCTCCAACGTTTACGAGGTTAGTGATGTATGGTGTACCAATGTGTCTTGGAACTTTCACTTAATTCAGAAGCCTACTAACAAACCAACACATTTTAACACATGTATTGTAATTATTTGTAAGACTGATCTTGGAATATTTGTAATGCATGTTGCTTTAACCTCTGTTAAAACAATTGAACTATTTTAGTTGCTTTAACACATATTTTTATGAAAATGTGTTGTATATGTTGTTAACGTTGTCTTTCCCATGTGGGCTGCTTCGTCAGACATGAGACATAGTCTTTCCCATAAACTTGTTATAACGACCGTCACACTCTCGCAGACTACTCCGTTGAGTGTTGTACATGCTATTCCTTCTTGTGTGTGTGACTACTACATCTGTGTGGACTGATCCATCGGAAGTTGTGTATGTCCTGTTGTCTTGAGTGTCTCTGACAGAGTTGGGACTTTTCCCTTTCGACTGGTTACTCACCTCCACCCTCTCCCTCTATAGTGAAATAATCTTGACACAAGTAACACTAACACTCACTAGGCACGCGAACCTCACTATTCGAAGACAAAGAAGACCAATCTCACGTGTTGACAAGCAAGATTTAAGACATATCTTTAAGATAATAACAACTGGGCCATCATACTGGATGGGACTCCTACACCAAACGGTATGAGGTCTAGTTGGTATTCAGACCAAGGAGATCCCCTGAATGTTGGTGTGTCTAGCACCATCAACATTTTGGCGCTAAAAGGAGGGCCAGATGACAAGTTGAGTCCTCATAATTTGTGTTGAATCTTCCCACATCTACCATGGAGTTTCTTATAGTTCACCCTCTGAAATGTTTTTCCAATGGACATATCTTACATGTTGAGAGGGAGTTCTGGGATGAATTTTCACAAATTATGTATGCTGCTGAAGGGAAAGTGGACTGGCTAGAGCACTTAGATGACTTCCATGCACTCATGGAGAATGTGGAAGGTTTTAATGAAACATAGGTATGTTTGTTGCTTGCACACACACTTTGAGATCACCCATTGCGATGGTGTAGCATACTACCTCATAACTCCATGCACTCATTCAATTAGTTTAGTGATCTAATTGAATATGTTTTTCACCATTTGGATCCTAAAGCACTTGATAAAAAATTGTTAAAATAACAGAAGGCCCCACATGAATCGCCTATGGATTTTTCGTAGCGTTTTTGTCTATTCATGTTCGAAGCTTCGAAAAGTTAGATGAAATTCCAATATCTCATGGAAAGATTTGAGTATTTCTTTACCAAATCACTTTTTACCAAGAAGAAGTTGAAGTTCAAACCTTGCTCGACATACTTAGGTGATGGAGTTGTGCAATCACAAGTGGACACAGTCGCTGTCACAAGTGATTGTCCACCTTCCCCTCATCAAACAACTCCACCACTGCAGAGTGATGTGGGAGAACATGCGCACACGTCTGTTCAAGTGTCACATCCTCTCACCCTCATTACTCTCAGTATCTGTGCAGATTTGGTTGGGAAGCCCATGGGTTGTCATACACACTTGTTACCTCAACCTTCGTCTTTGCGCTCTGCTGATCCTCCAGATTGCACAATCTTGTATTCTTCTGTTCTGGACTCTACATCTGTTGTGAATGAGGATCAAGCCATCGATAGAATTGATGTTGCACAACCAACCTGCATTGTCATTCACGAGGAGTATGACTAAGAATCTGAGCATGAATCTATGGTGAATGATGACCTCCTTCTGTCTATGCCTCCTCCACTTTTTCCTGACATTGTTGGTGATATTTTAATCCCTAATTGTCATTGTGTTAATCCATCCATGGATGAATCTGCTTCCGATCATTCATAGAACACGCCTAATGTCAGCCCATCATTTGATAATGGAGAGGACAAATCGTTCATTAAAAATCCACTTGATCTTTCATATACTTTGTTCGGAAACGCAAAGGGTGGACATTATTTCTTCTTATCTACCCCTCTGTATGATTCATCAAATCATGAGGATGTTGACAAACATCTTGAATTTTCAGATCATGGCTATTATGATCTCTGTACTTCTTCATTTGATCATGATGTTGATTCACTCGTCGTTAATTTGTCTAAGCCACTGACCTCTGATGATTTATCTATTGACGAAATGGAAACCCCGCAGGCTGTCGAGGCACTTCAAATTGAGCTGATGGTTATGTCAGGCCCTTGTTGTCCTACGATTAGTTCCACTTCTGATAAGAAAATATGTGAAACACCCAAGGCTCCTCATCACTCATCTGTATGCATTGAACATCAATCCAACACACAAATTTCGCTTCCTCCACTGGAATCACATGATCCCATCACTTGCACACTAAAGGAATCATTCGCAAAAGGCACACTTGCAAGGTGTAAGTTGTCTCTTTTTCTCATGTTTTCTTGTCAGTCATGATAAAGAGAGTGCATATGTTTATCATCTGTACGTAGTGTGTCACAGCACCATGTCAAGTCCATAGAGGGTTTGTCTTGCAGTTTCACTCTTTTCTTTTCTATGGACGTGTTTAAACTCGGAGTGTGTTGGTCTTCATTGTTATATCTTTTATGTTTGTTGGTTCGCTTGACTGTGTTTCTTGCGAACCATGCCTTCACCAACATGGGCCAGCCAATGCGTTGGTGGATGCATTGGAAATATCACTTCACGTAAATAGGCCCATGCACTGTTAGTGTAGGAATATGAGTAGTGTTTGTTTTCTCACTTGTCCTTGCTTTCTGGTTTACATGTTTGTTTTCTTTCTCGCTTTGCTTGCTTTTTGTACTATTTGCTTTGCTTACTATTTTTGTTTCGTTTTGTTTTTTTTGCTTAGTATCATGCTATTTTTAGTTTTGTAAATAAGTGTTGCCCTCTACTGAGTTCTTGCTTTTGAATGAGTATGTGGTTGAAATTCAAAGAGTCTTGTGACACTGCAACACTTGGTCAGTCCTATGTCTGTCTTCTCTGTGCTTGGTTATAACCTTCAACTGATGAATTCTTGCTGTAAAATACAAGCCATCTGCAAGGGAAGCTTGGGTCTAACCATGAACCTGTGTCCACACTGGGAAACCCCTTGCCTATACTCAGCCTTCTGCTCTGTGTGTTCAAGCTCATCTAACTAGTAGAAACAGAGAAGGGGAAAAACTAAATGATGTTAGAAAATTATATATATTACGGAGCAATGAAACACATAAGATATTGTAGAAATATAAACACAGAAAACACATAAAACAAGAGAGACACAGATATACGTGGTTCACCTAGTTTGGGCTACTTCTACCCCGAATAGCCAGTCCTTACTTTCTATTATCCAGCAAAATGAAGAGACACAACCTACAACAAATCCGCTGTAATATCCTCTGTTTTCTCTCATAGTCTCACCTCTTCGTTTCTCGCTCACACATAGAATACACATCTATTACACAACCTCAAATACAATGCCCTCATACAAAGAGAGGGGTTTCCTTCTAGGGCAAAAAACCCTAAATTAAACATAAGTTCTATCGTCAGATCATCCGCCTAATGAACGACCCAGATTGACTAGAAATTACTATACTTTTACAAGACAAATTTACATCTATTTTTAGCTTCGGGGGACCGTTAGCCCCTGGACCCCCCAACTAGGGGGGATTGGCCCCTCCCGGACCCCCGCGGGGGGACAAATCCCTGCCGTGTGGAGGGGTGTACAAACTTCTTGGGGTATACATCCGGCTGAAACAAAGACCTCTGAGCAATCATGCTCCACACACAACAATCTCCCACTTGGAGAATGATTGTAGCAACTCTATCGCTGCTTCATTTGTTGGACAATGACTCCTCTTTTGGACTTGGCTGTTTCTCATCTTCATCGTCATCCTTGAAGACCAATTGAAACTGACCATGTTCTCAATTTCTCCCTGGTTACAACTTTTGTTATCATATCTGCAGGATTCTGGCTAGTGTGTATCTTTTACACTAATCGTATGAAATGGTACTTGAGCTATATGTGTTTAGTCCTAGAATGAAATGTTGAGTTCTTTGAAAGATGAATGGCACTTTGGCTATCACTATATAACATGCCCTTATCATGCTCCTTACCTAATTCTCCCATAAACCTTTGTAACCAAATCATTTCTTTACTAGCCTCTGTAGCAGCAACATACTCTGCTTCTGTTGTTGAAAGTGCAACAACACTTTGGATTTTTGAAACCCAACTGACAGTTGTTCCTCCAACAGTAAATACATATCCTGCAGTGCTCCTCCTGTTATCTCTGTCACCTGCCATATCTGCATCAACATATCGATGTAGGGAAATGTTTGAACCACCAAAGCATAATGCTTGATTTGTGGTACCTTTCAAATATCTGAGAATCCATTTCACTGCCATCCAATGTTCCTTTCCTGGATTGTTTATGTACCTACTTACAACTCCCACTGTATGTGCAATATCAGGCCTTGTCCAGACCATTGCATACATTAAGCTTCCAACTGCTGATGCATATGGAACTTTAGACATATAATCCATGTCTTCTTGGGTCTTTGGACACATTTCCTTGCTAAGTTTGAAATGGCTAGCAAAAGGTGTACTAACTGGTTTTGCATTGTGCATGTTAAATATTTTCAACACCTTTTGTATGTACTCATTCAGAGAAAATGTTAATTTACGATTTTTCCTGTCTCTAGTTATTCTCATACCAAGGATTTGTTTTGCAACTCCCAAATCCTTCATTGCAAATGAGCTGCCAATTTTCTTTTGAGCACATTTATTTCCTGCATGTTAGATCCTGCAACAAGCATGTCATCTACATACAATAACAATATAATATAGCTGCCATCATTTTTCTTTTTCAGATAAACACAATGATCAGAGTGACATCTAGTATAACCTTGTTCAGACATAAACTTGTCAAATTTTAGATACCACTGCCTTGGAGCCTGTTTTAAGCCATACAAGCTCTTCTTCAACCTGCACACAAGTTTCTCCTTCCCTTTCACTTCATATCCTTGTGGCTGCTGCATATATATCTCTTCCTCCAAATCCCCATGGAGAAAGGCTTTCTTTACATCTAACTGCTCAAGATGCAAATCTTCAGCTGCTACAAGACTCAAAATAGTTCTGATTGAAGTCATTTTAACAACAGGAGAAAATATTTCATCAAAATCAATACCTTTTTTCTGTGCAAACCCCTTCACCACAAGTCTAGCTTTGTACCTTTGTTTTCCTCCATCTTCTTCCTTCAGCCTGTAAACCCATTTATTCAGCAATGTAGTTTTACCTGCAGGCAACCTGAATAAGTCCCAAGTCTAGTTATGCATTAAGGAGTCCATCTCTTCTTCCATGACTACCTCCCACTTCTTCCTGCTTTCAACCTGCATTGCTTCTTCATAACATTCAGGTTCACCGGAATCAATAAACAATAAATAATTTAATGAAGGAGAGTATCGTTCAGGGGGTCTACTTATCCTGGTAGATCTTCTAACACTGCTTTCAGGTGTTTGGGGTGCCTGTTGCTATTGTGGTGGTTGTTGCTGTTGTGGTTGTTGATTATTATTATTTTCAGGCACCTTTACTTTTTCAGTGATTTCATTAAGAACTGTGTATTCCTTGTTTTCTTTTTCCTGTTTCTTTTCCTACAACTGATTCTTATGTAAGACCTTTTCATTGAATATTACATCTCTGCTTCTAATGATTTTGTGATTTTCATAATCATATAAGCGATAACCAAAATCATTAACACCATATGCAATAAAGGTACATTTCTTTGACTTTGCCTCAAGCTTTGTTCTATTTTCTTTATCAATATGGACAAAGGACTCACAACCAAAAGGATTTAAAAAAGAGTAGTTTACCTTTTTACCTATCCATGCTTCCTCTAGAACACCACCATTCAAGGAACTTGAAGGCCCTCTGTTTATTAGATAAACAGCAATATCTACAGCATCTGCCCAAAACTGTAAAGGCAATACTGCATGCAATCTCATGCACCTTGCATGCTCCATGATTGTCCTGTTCATCCTTTCTGACACACCATTTTCTTGTTGTGTTCTTGGAACTGTCTTCTCTCTGCGAATTCCATGCTTTGAATAGTACCTATCAAACTCTTTGCTGCAATATTCACCTCCATTGTCTGATCTAAGACACTTCAATTTCTTTCCTGTCTCAATCTCAACCAAAGCTTTCCATTTCTTGAAAGTATCAAATACATCAGATTTATTCTTAATACAATAAATCCAAGTTTTTCTAGTTGCATCATCAATAAAAGTGACATAATAACGAGATCCATCGAGAGATGATACCTGAGCAGGTCCCCATACATCTGTATGCACAAGCTCTAATTTTTCATTCTTCTTTTCTTTTCCAACTCTGAGAAATCTGACTCTCTTCTATTTTCCATAAATGCAATTCTCACAGAAGTCCAAATCAACATTCTTCAAACCCGGCAACAAATTCGTTGAGTGAAGAATATTTATCCCTTTTTCACTCATGTTTCCAAGCCTATGATGCCATAGTGTTGCATCTGCTCCTTTGGAAGTTAAAGCATTAACAGAGTTAGAAATACCATTGCATAAATACAATGTACCAATCTTTTCACCTTTTTCTATTACCAGGGCTCCTTTGGTGACCTTCCAAGCTTTATCTGTGAAATTTGTGACACAACTTTCACTGCCTAACTACCCTGTTGAAATCAGATTTTTCTTTAGATCTGGAACATGCCTTACCTCCTTTAGTAGCCATTGGTTTCCATTCTGTTGTTTTACAAGAACCCTACCCATTCCAACAATTTTACAGGGTTTATCATCACCCAAACGAACTTGTCCAAAATCTCTTTGAGCATAGTCATGAAAGCATTTCTTATCAGGTGTGGCATGGAATGAGGCCCCTGAATCTACCACCCAAGAATCAATAATATTTTCGAAAGAAAGAATAAAAGCATCTTGTAACACCTCACCTGTCACATTTGCTTCATGATTGTTTTCTTGCTATGAATCTCCTTCTTTTCCCTTCCGAGATCTACAGTATTTCTTTAGGTGTCCTTTCTTTCCGCATTTCTAGCACATTATCCCCGATCTAGACTTGGATCTGCCTTTCCTTGATTTACTGTGATATCCTGAGCTCTTTCCTCTTTCCATTTTTCTTCCCCTAGACTCTACACTCAAAGCATTTCCCGATGTCTCATCAGAGATTTTCCATTGTATTTCCTTGCTAAGGATAGCACCGACAACATCATCAAACTTTAAAGTACTAGATCCAAACACAAAGTTACTAATGGCCATTACTAAACCATTCCAACTTTCTGGCAATGAGCACAAGAATAATAGAGCTCTAACTTCATCATCAAATTTTACCCCTACAGAACATAATTGACTTGTAACAGTATTAAAATCATTTAAATGATCTGCAA
This sequence comes from Pinus taeda, assembly GCA_000404065.3. Lineage (NCBI taxonomy): Eukaryota > Viridiplantae > Streptophyta > Pinopsida > Pinales > Pinaceae > Pinus > Pinus taeda. The sequence goes on from APFE031257184.1 coordinate 35,617, forward strand.
CATATTCACCTTCCGACATCTTCATATTAAATAACTGTTTCATAAGAAATACCTTGTTTGAGGATGAAGGTTTTTCATATAGTTTCTCCAACGTCTTAATCAAACCCTCTGTCGTTGTTTCCTTCGAAATGTTGAAGGCGAACGACGCTGCAAGGCGCAACCATATTGTTCCGAGTGCCTTTCTATCGAGAAGGTTCCATTCTTCATCTTTCATACCTGCCGACATCTTTGCTTTTCCGCCCAATGGTAGGTATAGATATTTTTGATACAAATAATATTCCATCTACATCTTCCACAATTAGAAGTTTTGGCCGTTAAATTTCTCGACCCTAAACTTACCATCTTCCGCCATTGCTCCCACTCGAACAAGGAACCCTTCTTTCCTACGAGTTTTATCAACCAAATAGACTTTTGGCTCTGATACTAGTTGTTAGAAAATTATATATATTATGGAGCAATAAAACACATAAGATATTGTAGAAATATAAACACAGAAAATGCATAAAACAAGAGAGACACAGATATACGTGGTTCACCCAGTTTGGGCTACGTCCACCCCGAACAGCCAGTCCTTCATTTCTATTATCTAGCAAAATGAAGAGACACAACCTACATCAAATCCGATGTAATATCCTTTGTTTTCTCTCACAGTCTCACCTCTCTGTTTCTCGCTCACACACAGAATACACATTTATTAACAACCTCCAATACAATGCCCTCATACAAAGAGAGGGGTTTCCTTCTAGGGCAAAAAACCCTAAACTAAATATAAGTTCCACCGTCAGATCATCTGCCTAATGAACAACCTAGATTGACTAGAAATTACTATACTTTTAGAAGGAAAATTTAGATCTGTTTTTAGCTTCGGGGGCGCTGCCCCCGAGCCCCCGGACCCCCCAGCCGGGGGGGATTGGCCCCCTTGGGACTCTCGCGGGGGGGGGGGACAAGTCCCCCTTGCACCCCCCCCGCATGGAGGGGTGTACAAACTTCCTAGGGTATACAGCCGACTGAAACAAAGACCTCTGAACAATCATGCTCCACACACAACAAATGAGCAAACCTATGTCAGAGGTCTTACATGCTTCTCTGAAGGAACAACCTCTTCTTCTCTTAATAAGTTGGGATTCTTCTTCTGTCCCAAAAATAAATAAGTTCCTCCTCTTAATATATATATATATATAAATATATATATATACAAAGTATAAAGAAGAGAAAGGCTTCCTGCGCAGAGAGGTGAAGCATGCAACTCCACCGGGGTACTAACTAGGTTCGCTGGTAGTGGAGAAATGTGTGTGTCCCTGCATGACTCCATCGAGGTACTATCTAGGCTTGCTTGCAACAGAGCAACACCAGAGATGAAAATTTATACTCTGAAATTTTTTAACTCGCAAGCCAAACTACTCTTCCCGATATCAAAACATTGTGATGAAGGTGAAACTTGTTGTTGTGCTTAACTAAGTTGGCGAAAAGTGAACCATGTCTATCCATGGGGTAAATGGGGAGGCCGAAGTAACCTGCACAATGATTCAATACTCCCTGAAAAACCAATGCCATGCATTATCAATGGATCAAAATAGAGAAAATGGAGTTCAACCAATGTGTTGCCAAGTGTTTTAGCGGCTGCAACACCCTCCAAAATTTTGGCATGCATCCAATTTCAGAGCCTCCCTTGGTTTTTTACTTGATGTTTGCAAGCACTCAGGCTCACCCCGTGAGCACGTGTTGAGTCTTTGAACTCTCATCGCTTGACCATTCAATGGACATCCTTTTGCATGTTGGTCACAATGTCACACTTGTAGCCATGTTCTGGTCATGTACAAGGTCTCGCTTCATGTGTACAAGTTGTATTCACTATGTAAAAATTCGTCACACTTGTTGAGCCTCAAACCTGCACCTTCCTATACACCCTCTCAGCCTTCTTTTTCCACTTACTTCATCCACCTAGTTGTTAAATCATTGCATTATAGTCTAAAAAGAAAATTTTATATGGTCTTTTGACTATGCTTATGACTGTTGTTTGGTTTAGTTTTTTTTGTTCATGCAGCTGCAGAAACTTGTCAGTTTCTGCAGCCAGCACAGGTTTTTGTAGCCAGCACAGGATTCCGCAGCTATTTTGTTAAACTCTGTGCTACAGGTGTCCTATGAAGAAACGAGCTACATGGGCAAGCTCCAGGTGACGGATACATGGAATGTGTCCCTTCAAATCAGCCAAATCATCCATGGAAGGTCATGGTCAACGAAGGTGAAAGACAAAGCCAACCAAGGAGTTCAGTGGTGGCACGTCTCTGTTTTGAGCACGTGAACATTACGTGGCACAATCCTTAGCTCACGAAGACACGGACACACCTGGAGATCATTCCCGTAACCTGAATCCAATAGCTACCACTCCGGAGATTTAATAGACATGATGACAGTTACGCTAGATCTCGGCTGAAGGGATCTTCGTGTCTTTGGCAACACAGCCAATAGCGTAGGAGTTAGTTAGTTAGTTTCAGCATTTTTCCATTATAAATAACGCATCGATGAACGCTGTAAAGGAGCTTTTTTGGATATGTGAATTCTGAACTGATGTGTTATCACCCCACTATTTATATATGTTGTTTTAATATATGAGAAGACTTTTCTGAGTTTAGTCGTGTGACTACTCATTGACTGGCTGAAGTGGCAGAGGGCCCCTGCGCGCTGAAGCCTTGTAAAGTTTCCATTTGGTTTTATTATTTTTTTGTTTTTATAATCATTAGCTTGTACATAACACACTGTTTGATGTTTCTTAACTCACTGCTATTTATATTTTCACCTCTGTTTTCTTATAGCTGTCAACTGATCAGTGCTTTTCTGCAGGTTTTCTTAGGCAGCCGGGCAAATTTTCATCTTTTTGATAACTATTGACATATGAGATCATCTTGTCCTTCCTGTTAACTTTCATTTTCTAAAGTTTAATTTCAGCACTGTCTTTTCCAAGTTGTGATTTGCTTACTTATTTTTCTGTTATTTAGATATCATACTGCTCACCAGTTTATGGTTTCTTTCTATAGTCAAGTGACTCTATTAGCAAGAAATCAGAATATTACTAACTGTAGTGTGATTTAGTTATCATATTGCTTAAACTTATTCATGATTGCTTCCCACAAGGTAGATTGAGCTAAAGAGTAAAGGATCAGAAGAGTTGAAGTAGTGTGATTAGTTTCCTTTCTACAATTTAATTTCTTGCAATTTAGTTATCATATTGCTTAAACTTATTCATGGTTGCTTCCCATAAGGTAGATTAAGCTGAAGGGTAAAGGACCAGAAGAGTTCAAGTAGTGTGACTAGTTTCTTTTATGCAATTTAATTTCTTTCCATTTAGATATCATATTGCTTGACTTGTTCATGATTGCTTCCCACAAGGTAGATTGAGTTGAAGGGTAAAGGATCTGAAGAGTTTAAGTACTGTGAATTAGTTGCTTTGCTTTTAGTTTGAGTTGGTTTTAGTTTTTACTTTCTTTTCATTCAGCAGCAAGGATACTGGGCCATTGTCATTAGTTCACTATTTGATGCATTTACTTCCTCTTAAGAATTGATTTTAGTTTAGTTGTTTTAAAGCTTTCTTTTTTAGCACTTTCAAGTTTGAGAAAATCACTGTAGAAACCATCACCATCTATACTCCATACTTCACTTTCATCCTTGCCATCACACATTAGGGAAAGATAAATCCAAAAACAAACTAAAAACTCAAAAACGACAAAAGACTAAGGAAATGGTTATCTAGTACATATAGTACACTTCACTTCGTCAGTTTACGAACCTCGGATTGACATTTTAATTAGCAATTTAAATCACACTAAATTGACCAAACAACACTCACACACGAATTTTTATGCACTGTCATGCAAGCTTTGCTACGGTCATTCAACGATCTATCACAAGCATTGTGCTTGTCACTCGCACCGTCAGTCAGTCACACTCAGTATATGTTTTGTTGATGGTTTGAGGTGTCTTGTCATCGATTCATGTTGAGTGTGTGTTCACAAGATCACGTATGCACAAGTTCACTCACTCACACACTTAGTCATTTTACTAAAGTTCTGACGACCGGATCACCCTCCAATAGCCGGACCCTCGTCGAGTTGCATTGAGCAGTGTCAGCACTCAGTGAACATGTACTGTTGTCCATAATTGAACAGAGCTTGAGGCTATCTCCCAGGTAGCCCGCAGTGCACAATTCTAGAATTGACCAAATAGACTATCACCCAGAAAAGCACAAAAGTTTCTTAGCAAGCCATCTCAATCTACACTACCCGCAAGCAAATCAACCAACCCTCCAACTGGTCAACTAGAGAGTTTGACCGGGTAGTGACTCGGGGACTCACTCTGTTATGAAACCAGCTCAAGAAAATATAGAAAAGATAGATCAACGCCTTAGAATTCAGCCTCTTCGAGGGGGAAACCTCCTTTACATTACATAAATGAAAAATTCTTGGATGATTCAAATGCCAAAACCTCCTTTCTATATATAGGAGTCTAAGGAGTCACAATATAACCCAGCCGACCTAACAATAATAATATAAAGCCACAAAAATAACAATAGAGGGATTCTATGGGGCATAGTAATAACAAAATGGGGACAATAGGGGCACAACAATATTAATAAGGGGTATAACTAAAATAGTAATGGGGTAATCACTAGTATTATAGGGACCCA
>APFE031257184.1:47403-58187 GCA_000404065.3 Pinus taeda
CTGATTATCTTTCCAAGTTTCCCTGCAATAACCCTTAATTCAACTTCCTTTGCTTCCACAGAAAATTTCATGAGAATTTCTTGAAAATTAAAAGCTATTCTACCCAAGGATTGTAGCCATTAGACTCCTAGCACAACATCAACACCACCCATTAGAATGGAAAGCATTGGGCTATTCAATACATATTATCCCATGGATAACTTGATATTATTGCACTTTCTAGAGAAATTTATGGTTCCTCCACTTGCAATGATCACTTGACACTCTAGTGTTGGATATAGGAAACAATTCAATTCTTTGGCTATCTTACAATGAATAAAATTATGGGTACTTCTCTAATCAATCAACACTATTACCTTTTTATACCTAATATGTCCTTCTATATTGATAGTTTGAGGAGTGGTAATTCTAGCCAATGCATTACAAGATATGGTCGGATTCATTTCTTCTTTATCTAGGGCTTGTTCCTATAGTATATCCTCTTATTTTGACATTTCTTGTTCCTTTTCTTCCTCCTTTTCACTATCTATGTAGAATAATTTCTTTTCAACACACTTATGACCTTTAATGTATTTGCTATCACAACTGTAACAAATCCCTTTTGCTCTTTCTTCTTCCAATTGTTATGGTGTCAACCTTGTAAGGTTATGGAAGACTAGGGGCAACAACACTTCCATCTTTATAGTTGTGAGTGGTATGCTTCTTGGTTGCCATAATTTTTCTTTCCATTTTTCTGGCTAACCTGAATGCCTTCTCTAATGAATCAGGTTCCCAAAGGCGAACATCATGTTGGATATTATCCTTTAAAGACCCTATGAACACATCAATCCTATGCTCCTTTGGAATATATTTTAACCTTATGTTCAATTTTTGGAACTCCTCAATGTGCTCCATTATTGAACCCTTTTGTTTGAGACTTATCAGTTGACTAAAAAAAGTGTTGCTTTTTGTATCCTCATAATGTGCTACCAATTCTTCCGTAAAAATACCCCAAGTGATTAATTGTTTACGAGAGCAAAGCCATTGATACCATACAAACTGATTTGGTTCCAAATATAAAATTGCAATACGTACCTTTTATGTGTTTTGCACATTCTTGAGATCGAAAAATTGCTCCATCTGTAATATCCATGTTGAGGGATCCTTGCCATCAAACTTCCTCATATCGATTTTTGGAATATGATGGGTCTTCAATCCCACATTAGATTCTATGGAATCATGATTAACATTTCTTTTGTTCTCATCATGAGTTTCCTTTACTACCCTTTCACCCTTAGTGACCATTTCTTGTAGCAACTTAGTCATATTTATCTTCAATTCGTCCATGTCTGTCTTCAAATCTGTCTTCAAATCGTCCATGTCTGTCTTCAAATCTGTCTTCAAATCGTCCATGTCTGTCTTCAAATTTGTCTTTCAATCGTCCATCTTAGCTTCCACACCCTTTATCTTAGATTCCATGCCATTTATCTTAGCTTCTGTTAGCTTTTGTGAGGCTGAGATTTTTTGCACTTGGTCTTGTAATTTTGATATATCATGTAGCATTTCTTCCTCTTCTTCATGAGTCATGCTAGAGCTTTCAGGTACCTTACTAGTTGCTTGCATTTTCTTTCCTCGGGGCATCAGTTACCAATAATAATTCTCTACTATGCCCTTTTAATTCCTTCAAAATAAATTTTCAAACCAAGCTTAAGCAAAAATTTAAGAAAATCTACACACCTTTTTTCACTTTGTAGGAGCTCAATATTGCCTCTGATGTATCTCTGTACTTTCCGATCATCTAGTTCTGAATTTATGACCTGTAGTAGCCCTCTGTGTCCTCTTTCCAATGCCACAAGTCTGACCCAAATTGGATTCTCCAAGGAAGAGTTATGCGAAATCTCCCACAGTGAATTGATTATAGACTAGTTCAGTAGAGCAAAATTGTACGACGTGCCACGAGTCACTATTTCTACCTTTGGATCTGAAAAACGCAAACAAGAAACTAAAGTCCGTCCTCCTTCTATAACTTCTTACGAAATTTCAATCCGATCCCCAGAGAGAAAGTTATGACGATTTTCCCCAGGTCACTTGTTTGGAATGTAATTCAGGAGTCTGCAAAAAGACAAACTTCCTCAGATCATATCTCTGCAAATATAGCGTAAAAAGCTCTGAAATTCAGACCCAAGATTTAGAGCAATTTCTTCTCAAATGGTTTTTTTTTGCGACTTCTGAAACTTCACAGAAATAATGTTATAGAGAAAATGCCACGATGACCTGTTTGGAGCAACGAAACCCTAGAATCCAAAGCTCTGATACCAAATGTTATGAAACCAGCTCAAGAAAAGATAGAAAAGATAGATCAACGCCTTAGAATTTAGCCTCTTCAAGGGGGAAACCTCCTTTACATTACAAAAATGAAAAATTCTTGGATGATTCAAATGATAAAACCTCCTTTCTATATATAGGAGTCTAAGGAGTCACAATATAACCCAGCTGACCTAACAATAATAATATAAAGCCACAAAAATAACAATAGAGGGATTCTATGGGGCACACTAATAACAATATGGGGACAATATGGGCACAAAAATATTAATAAGGGGTATAACTAAAATAGTAATGGGGTAATCACTAGTATTATAGGGACCCAACACACTCCCCCAAATTTTGCACAAAATATGCAGACCTTGCCCGCTCCGTTGACTGAAGAAGTTTTGCTGACCTTGTGTTCGTCCTTGTCTCCCTCAAAAAATTGTGTAGTTTTTCCAGCGAGTCACCGAGACAGTTGACCTGCTGCGCACTCAGAAAACCATGCAATTTTCATGAGCGGTCACCCAGCTGCCCAACATCTCGCTTAGCTCAAAAACTGTGATGGGATGTCCAACAACCCAGCATCCCTCTCAGCTCAAAAGCTGCGATGGGATGTCCAACAACCCAACATCCCGCTTAGCTCAAAAACTACAATGGAATGTCTAATAGCCTAACATCCCACTTAGCTCAATAATTGCGATGGGATGTCTAGCAGGCTAGCCTCCCAACGTTTGTGTAGTTTTCACCAGCAACACTCCTATAGCCCACTACCAGCTCCACTGAAAAAAGCACATTTTTTTCCCAACAAGCCTCTTGTAGCTCGCTGCCAGCTCCCTAAAGGAATTACACAGTTTTTGCTGCCAAGCCCCTCTGCTACCCACAATGCTTCCTCTAAAAAATTGCGTAGATCTACCCACCAGCTGATCTAGATACAAAGGGAAGTACCCAAGGGAATAATGTAATAATGGGATGGGCCATAGCAATAAATAAGGTGGTTAATCCGTATCATGTAAGGGACCACAAGTAGTTAGCAATAATGTAATAAGCCCATGGTATTAGATAGATGGTATTGAGGGAACCATGGTAATGACCCATGCTATTGTATGTATGAGGCCTATATAGAGGCTAGAGACTCCCCATTGAGAGATGTCAAGGATTATTATATGAACATGCATATGGCTTGTGGAGTGTTCTCCTTCCTTAAGGAGTGAATGTATGGTGTTTCCCTACCTTAAGGGTTTTGATATCAATAAAGAAGCATTCTATCTTCTTATTTCTGGGTATATTTGTATTATATTATATTTTTGCATCAGATATATACACAAGTGGTATCAGAGCACTTTCTTGGGCAAAAGTGGAGAATTTTTTTTTTTCTTTTTTTTTTTTGTAGGAACTTTCTGGGGCGGTGAGTTTGAAGATCAGATCTATATGTTTTGGGGAAAAATATGAAAAATATAATTGCATATCTGGATTCTTTATGAAAAAATAACCAAGTTCAAAAAAAAAATCAGTCGAATCGAAGTCCGAATGAGGGAGATATTACTGATTTAAAATCAGCTCTTTTTTTCATAATTTTGGGTGACGGCGAGAGAGTTGCAGCGTGGATCTGAAATTCCAGTGCCTAGATCAGGATTTATACCACATGAGAAGATGTAGAATGATTATTCCATTTATGAAAACAAGTCATAATAGGGATTCTGCGCAATATTGACTGAATTGTGGCCATTTCAAATTTTCGCCAAGTAAGTGAATTTTTTTCAAAACACTCTTCATGGCAGATCTTAATTTTACAGGGAAAGATTATAGCCCTACTATTGAAGAATTGATACAAAGACAAAAGTTCACATATGGGACACTTTGGAAGAATTTAGCGGTGCTTAGTTTCAAAGATGAGGCTGCGAGATGGTGGTACTCACATGCCAACAAGCAGTTGACCAAACTTTCAGATGCAGAATTTGAAAGAGTCCTTTTAGACAAATGTTCTCATGCTAGAAAAAAGGAGACTGAGACATGTAAGAGGTTATTTTCTACTGGTGTCTCCTTATTGCAAGTTCATGGATTGATTCAGAAGGAGAAGATGACTGTGTCTATAAATCCTAGCTGCAAGCATAATTTTATCAATGTTAATTTGGCAAAAAAATTGCAAGTTCTAGCCAAACACATTGCAAACACACAGGTTGATGATGAGGATGTTCAAATTTATAAGGATTTGAAGCTTTCTATGGATAGGTATGTGTTGCATTTTGATTTTTATACTTCAGATATGGATAACATGAATGTCGTTTTGGGATATCATTGGATGGAATCCGTGGGTACTATCAATATTAATGTGTAGAAGAAATTCCTGAAGCTCTGGTATAAAAAGAAGAAAATTACATTAAAGGATATTTCCATCAATAAATAGGTAGATTCCATGGATGCTAAAGCAAAAAATGTTTCAGGGACTGACATATCAGATGATGAGCCATTGATGGTCGACAACCACACACAAACATCAAACCAGGTACTAGAAAAACAGGTAGAGGCTGAAGCAGAAAATGTTACATCAGAGGGGAACTCAATGGTTGAAGTAATATTGAAAGATAAGAAACAAGAACAGGCACCACAACAGGTACCAAATACCCATCAGGCTCCATTAGGTGGTGAATGAATGAAAGATACATCGTTGGTTAACACTTCAGCATATCACCACCCACATCACCCCGCAAGAAAACAACCAACAAGATGGCAACAAATTAGCCACAAGGAAAACAAACCCTGCATGACAAATAGAGAGGAGCGAAGATCCACCTACAAAACATCAACACAGAAGAGTTGCCAAGGTCAACTTCGATCTGAAGCGAGTGAGGCACCAGCTAGATCGATAGTTCACCTTTCTCTGAGATGGCTAGATGCATGTGCATGGTACCAATGGACTACTCTTTTGAGTAGACCTTATTATTTGTATTCTTGCCATGTTTTGGGGGTGGAATGTAGTATACCTAGGGGGGATAATATGGAGTAAAAAGGGAGGTACCCAAGGGAATAATGTAATAATGAGATGGGCCATAGTAATAAATAAGGTGGTTAACCCGTATCATGTAAGGGACCACAAGTAGTTAGCAATGATGTAATAAGCCCATGGTATCAAATAGATGGTATTGAGGGAACCACGGTAATGACCCATGGTACTGTATGTATGAGGCCTATATAGAGGCTAGAGACTCCCCATTGAGAGATGTCAAGGACTATTATATGAACAGGCATATGGCTTGTGGAGTGTTCTCCTTCCTTAAGGAGTGAATGTATGGTGTTGCCCTACGTTAAGGGTTTTGATATCAATAAAAAAGCATTTCTATCTTCTTATTTCTGAGTATATTTGTATTATCTTATATTTTTGGATCAGATCTATAATAAGATACGCCAGAAATTCATTGTTGATTTGATTGCCCATCTCATTCTCCTAGTGACTTCTACGCAATTTTCACCAACAGTGCTTGAAGCCCATATCCCAGCTCGAAATCTTCCTTGTGTAGTTTCGTAGCTTTGTCTTCTCTCTCAGTCACCTGCATCCAAAAGAGAATGACAATGCATCATGGTAGACTAGGAAGTTTATGGATTTGATGTCTTGTCATGAGTGATTGCAGATAGAGGTACATAGATAAGACATGATGCAACAACGGACGGGATGAACAAGGAGAGCACATGCAATGAGATTTGTTCACGAAAAAATGAATGAACGATGCATGTGACGATATTTTCTTACGAACAGACAACACATGCGAGGAGATTTTCTCATGAATAAACAATGCATGCGAGGAATTTTTTTCGTGAATGGACAAACATGTGAAGCATGCCAAAGTACAAGCAAAGGAGTTACGTGCACATGCAACATCAAGAGAACACCAAGACAATCAAATAATCTGCACACCTTGCCATGCGGAGGTGAAGCTATGATACACCAAGATGACATCCATCACTCAGTAGCACTTTAGCTCAACATGGACACCACTACCAGCATGAACATACCAACACTGTCGTGTCGAGTTGTGTCGTGTCAGCAACATCACTACTGTGGACTATACTATTGTAAATAAATGTAATGCAATGTGGAATTCCAAGAGACCGACATGTAATCTAAAAATTCATGTAAGTCAAACAGTCCTTAGGGAAGTCGAATAGTCACAAGGGCCAGTTTTACCCTTAGCTATCAATACCCCTCATTTGTACATGCAAAATACTTTTTACTTGGCTCCCCCCACATAGCCTTGAGAGTCTTTAATATTTTCAATAAGGATTGATTAGTGGCTCCAACACTCGCCTATGGGATTAGTGATGTATGGGGTACCGATGTGTCTTGGAACTTTTGCTTAATTCAGAAGCCTATTAACAAGCTAACACAATTTCACACATGTATTGTAATTGTTTTTAAGACTGATCTTGGAACACTTGTAATGCATGTTGCTTTAACCTGTGTTAAAACAATTGAACTATTTCGGTTTCTTTAATACATATGTCTATGAAAATGTGTTGTGTAAGTTGTTAATGATGTCTTTCCTGTGTGGGATGCCTCACCAAACATCAGAAATAACCTTTCCCATAAGCTTGTTATAACGACCGTCGCACTCATGCGAACTACTACGTTGAGTGTTGTACGTGTTATTCCTTCTTGTGTGTGTGACTGTCCCATCCTTGTGGACTGCTCCGCTGGAAGCTGTGCTTGCCTTGTTGTGTTGTGTGTCTCTGACAAAGTTGGGACTTTTCCCTTTCGACTGGAGACTCACCTCCACCCTCTCCCTCTATGGTGAAAGAACCTTGATACAAGTAACACTAGCACTCACTAGGCACGCGAACATCGTTGTTTGAAGACAAAGCAAGCCAATCTCACCTGTTGTCAAGCAAGAGCTAAGGCATATCTTTAAGAAAATGGCAACTAATCCATCATACCGCATGGGACTCCTACAAAAAACAGTGTGAGGTCTAACTGGGACTTCATAACGGGGAGATCCCCTGAATGTTGGTGGATCCAACACCATCAACACAAAGATTATTTCGTTATTAGATACCATCTCTCCTAGGTCCTTCAATTGACCTTTTATTTGAGATGCCTTAGAGAGACATTATGATATCCCTTCATCTTTTGACACCTTCAATTTATGAAGATCAAATCTAAGTGATAAGATCTTTTCTATCGTGCTTCTAGAGAAAAGTTCTCCAAACTTATCATATATTTCTTTAGATGTCTCCAGCTTGGCTACATAGGAAATGAGTGGATATTTGATGGAATCCTTAATAATATTTTGAGCTTTGAGATCCATTTCCATGTATTCAGACAATACTTGTTCTTTATATGGCTTGGAGACCTTCCCATGGACATGATCAATGACTTCATTTACTTCGAGGACAATGTCTATCCTTATTTTCCATACAAGGAAGTTTGATATCCCAACCAGCTTTTAGTCTTCCTGGAAACATGAAGGAATTTTACTAGATTGTATTATAATAAGAGGTACTTGTGAAGATAAAATCTTCAATTTGATGATGAACTTGTTGCTTCTTACTTCAAATATTTTGGTGAGAGAGGATTTCCTTCTATGAGATCTCTGCTTCAATAGAGAGAGGATTGATTCAATCTTCCTTATATTTAAAGAGCTTCCACTTCCTTTGATGATGTGATGATATCTGAAGTGCTTCTAGGGTTTCGGTCTTTCTTCTTGCTTCCTTCTTTGATCTATGATTTCTATGATGTAGATCTCGGTCTTCTTTCTTTGATGCGTTTCTTTGAAGATTGATTATGTTGTGTCTACTTGCCTTTGACTGCCCCTTCTTGTCTTTAGCACTTAATGTCTGATAGCATGTTGAGAAATATAGGGCATTCAAAGTTAACAATTTCTCTTCTTGATAATTGCTTGTGATTCACTTTTACTTCTTTATCTTATAGCCTTTTTCTTCGTTAGCTTATTAATGTGTTCTTTCATCAAGAAAATTACCACAATCCATAAAAGACAAGTGACACAGTATGTAGGCTTCTTTAGTCAGGGCCAAAAACCTCTCACCTCTTGAGAGGAAAACTCGATTGAAATTATTCTTCTAAATCTTCAATTGATAAGTACCAAGACCATGCCATAGACCCTTAACTCTAGTATTCTCTCAAGAATCTTGTCACTAACCTTGATGCTCTACTTATTCCTTCCTATGCTTTTCTTCTTGGTCTATAACTTCTCTCCTCGGCTCCTTCTAGAGAAACTCGGTCTCTATCCTTCTTACTGCTCCTCCTTGGATTTCCCTAGAGAATCTCAGTGTCTTGGTATTTGCTTTGATTTATCATAATAATCCTTCTCTTGTTTCCCCAGAAGAAGCTTCGCTATCCTTACTTCACACCCCCGAGAAGAAACTTTACTGCACTAACTTCGTACTTCCCAGAAGAAACTTCGCTATACCTAAAAGATAGTCTCCCATAAGAAACTTCGCTATACCCATAAGATAATCTCCTAGAATAAACTTTGCACTTTCCCATTATGGGAATTTTGAGGTCTAAAATGGGCCTTCTAACAAAATATAAAATAATAATGGAATTAGTAAAATGAGATTAGATTACATCATCAAATTTTAGAGGGAAAAAAGGAAAAACTATTTTTTCAAGTTGTATTTACAACTAATCTCCCTATGCGTTTACTCAAATTTCAAGAAGAAACACTCGTTGGGTGCAAAATTTGATTCCTCATCCAATGAGTACCCATCTTGCATACTTTCAATGGACCCTACTACACTAAATATGAGAAATATATGAAAACGTGATTGCAATCACGTTTTTTCATGTATTTCTCATTTTTCGTGTGGCAGGGTCCATCGAAAGTATGCAATATGGCGACTCCTTGGATGAGGAATTAAATTTTGCATCCAATGGGTACTCCCACTTGAAATTTGAGTAAAACCTTGGGGAGATAACTTGAAAATACAAGTAGAAAAAGTAGTTTTATTATTTTATTGTTTTTTAATCCTTTTACTTTTTTACTTCAAAAATGGTAAATCATCCCCCATGGATGACATCATCATCTTGAATCCCATTTTTTCTTATAGAGTTTATTTTGGTTGTACATTTTTCTTAGGAGGCCCATTTTAGACCTCGAAATTCCCCTAATACTTTGATGCTCCTTCTTCGCACTCCTTTACACCCTTTCTTCACACTTATTTATAGACTGAATTTAGATCGAACTTCTTACATCAAATGGAGTTCAAGTTAGGCTATTTATACACCTCTTCATTGGGTCTTGAGGCCAACTTGACAGCCAAAGTTAGGCCGACATCATCTAGAGAGTTCCTTCATCATTTGTACGCTGACTTGAAGGGGTTAGGTGACAAGTTCTTGGAGGATACTTTTACATTGACAAGATGACCTTTTATAAAGTCTAACATGACTTCAATTACATGAAAATGACTCTAACATTTTATGAATAGATGACAAATAAATCTGAAAGACTCTTAATGGGATTCTTGCCTTTAAAACAAAATCTCTTGCTCATGAAACTCATGAAGCAAGTCAATATAATAGTTTTCTTACTTACATCTCATTACATAAAATCATAATTACATGTCATTATGAAGACCGAACACAGTTACACTTTTCAATAGAGATAAGCTCAACCGATAACGAATGTAAATACCCTTTAAGATTGCATCCTATACACTTAGCGCATGCTCAATGAAGAGCACTCTAACAAACACAATTAGTTTTAGTTTTTTTTTAGATTACCCATCAAGATGATTTGGAATTTTTTAAACTCATAACAATTTTGTTTACACGATTAATTCTAGCGTTAGCGATATAATCTATTGTTTCTTTTAAGTTCATCATTATAAATATATTCTTATAATTTTTTAAGCATGTGATATTATGAAAAAAGACAGTATTATTTTGGTTGATTTTCATCAATAATCATTTGAAATCTCTTGAATCTCTAATTTACATAATCTAGTGCCTTATTAACTCAGGTACTGCGTAAATGGAAAATAAGAATATAAATTTAAATCTCTTCTTGATCTGAATATGAAAACTTCAAGATTTTTAACAATTTTCTAGTGAAAAATATATATGTTTTGGGTAGAGCATCAATTTACTAAACAAATAAAAGAAGTGAATTTAACCACAATTTACAGCCAAATATAAACAAAATAAACTTATATGAAACACATAACACAAAATATGATAAAGGAGTTCACATCTCCTGGTCTAGCTTCCAATGCAGGAACTCTTTCGTTAAGCTCTCAAAAGTGCATTTATATGCTTTTACATTGCTCAAACAACAAAAATGATGTCTCCAATGGATTCAACTGATCCAGGTGGATGTTGGTGGCCACCCACCTATCCCATTTGGACCCCCACAATTGTCTCTTTCAGCATTTTCAGTTTCCTTAATTGTAGCACAACTTACTATTTTTAGCAGTTTTTCGGGTCCTGAACTTCCGGAGCCGTTTGAGGCCCTAAACGACGTTTTTTGGGGAATCCAGGGGCAACA
>APFE031257184.1:58197-100378 GCA_000404065.3 Pinus taeda
ACAATGATAGTTCTCGAATAGATCTTTCTAATGAGCTATTGTACGCGTCAAACGGAGATCGTATGCGAAAGTTACGACCCCGGGAAATTGATGTACCAATTTACCCAAAACGGGGCCCACAATTTGGCGTTTCATCTTCTAAGGGTCGGTTTTGAAATGTGAAGGGTTTTCCATTGTTTCTCAATAATAAATAGGCCTTCGAGCCTCATTGTAACACAAGTTCGGAACAGTTCAGAGACATGTAGCCGCACATCTCTTCTCAGAGATAAGCTACCATCGTCCTAGCTGGTTTATTTCCAATTCCGGTTGTAAGCATATTTCGGTATTTTCCATTAATGAAATGAAGTGTTATTTCCGCTGCATCTCTTTATTTATGGTTATCGCATCTCTGTATTTATGGTTATCTCTGTAATCTATTGCGTTCCTGTTTAAATCCGGATCATCAACTCTATCAAAAATCCCTATCTAGGTTCTTTCTGCACCTCATTTCGCCAAAAATTGAAAAAGTTATGCATATTACAAGTTTTTCCCAAATTATACAGCTAGTCATCCTAAATTCGACCCAAATCTGGCTTGAGTGCCCCAAACCCAGAATCGACGCAAAAATATTGCCTACAATCCCACCCAATGGGAAAAATTGTAGGATCGTTAATTCACCAACTAAGCCCCAGTCCCAAGAGTTTCGGTCACATTGGCGCATATGACCGCATTAGGGGACGAGTTTCCAGGGCCTAACTTCACGCCCTTTGGTTTAGCCACACTCCTGGTCACATTAGGTCACAGTGACCTGGGGCTGGCTCCCTAGCTCTGCATTTCCGCACCCATGGTCGTATATTGTGTCATGTGACCCCGGGGCTGGCCCCATCCAACCTTCCACTTTTGCCTTATGTGCTTGGCTCTAATAGTAATGTGCTTGGGTGCAGTGGCTGTGGGCCAAGCTAAGGCCTTGCCCCTTGGCCCCTCCGCGTACGGTCCAATGGGTGCTGCGGTGGCCAGGGGCTAGGGCTTAGCATGGTCCCCTCCCCCAATGATGCCACATATAAACCATTTATATACTTGTTGCACCATGTATGGTAAGAAACATTCGATAATCTAGTGGTTAGGCTTGTGGTTGCGTGGTGGGAGGTCACGAGATCGACTCCCATGGGCTGCTCAACCTCCATTATAAATGTTTGAACCAACCTTCGGAGGTTGCATGGAAAACGTTGGTTGGCCCACAAGGCCCTCTATTATTGGACCCAATTACACATTCAACAACCTTAAATAATAAAAATTTCGGATCCTTGGAGAAACTAGAAATTTTTTTGAACATTAGAAGTTTGATTTTTTTTACCAATCTGGTGAGGCCATGTAGTACCTTGCCACTGGCCCAAATTTTCTAGTCATCTATCCTTTTTGCCAAAATTACCTTTTTTGGAATTCAATCAGAATTCATTATTGGGAGCATCTGATATCAATTTTGAGTGAAGCGAGCTACATTGGGTTCAGATCACCAAAATCTATCCAATCATATAGGTTTCTATCTTTGTCACACACTTTGAATTTTGAGCACTATTTGATCCCCTGGATCACTCCTCCCCATTGGAAGCTTTCGGACCTCCAAAATATCATTTTCTATCAAAAATTAAATGAGGGTACAATTCCCTCACCCTTCTAACCTCAACCCATTTGGTTTTGTCTCTTTGAGCTCTTCATGAATGTACTTCACCTTTGAAGTCTTTGTCTTTCTGTCAAAGATAGGACCTTGCTGCAATTCTTCAACATGTTCAGAAAAGTAAAATTCCCTTGAAGGAATCTAAACATTCCATCCTCAGTCTTCAATCAAAGAAAACTTATTCAATTCCAAGTTCACTTCACCTTGAACACTCTAGTCATAACGATGCTTAGCATGTACAACCTTGTTTTTTGCTCGACTCTTCACCGAATGTGATTTCCATTGCCATGCAACATCCTTCTTCAAATCCAAAACATTATGAAACCCACAAGAAGATGTTTTTGGACCAATGTCCTCTCTGTCAAATAGCCTTTGGATTTTCTTTTTAACCTCTACATGATTTAACACTCGCATCTCACTCACACCAATGTTCAACAATGAAGCATCCTATTGCAATTACATTTCATTTTTCTTACCTCTTTTAGGAGTATACTATTTAGACTCTTGAAACATCTTATCACATGAATTAGAAACCTCAATTAAATCACATTTCAAACTTGATTCATATCCTTGAAAGGCTTTCGGTTCCTCAACATCTTTGTGCTTGAACATTAACAATGCAAAATTATGACTAGCATTAACAATCCTCTTCATTTATCTAGCAATCACAAGAGATAAACTCAATTTCTTGTTATGTGCTCTAACAATGTACTTAATCCCATTATTGAACAAATGATATTTGTTCTCATGGTGATGAAAAATCTCTCTCCTATCATAAAGATATGGACTTAAACAATACCACATATATCAAGAGAAAATACGTCAAGTTCAACCTCATCAAGAAAGTTTGTAGGGATTGCAAATCTAAGTATGCATTTCCTTGTCACCCACAATTTTGCATTCTCACATACCCAACCTAAAGGATAAGGTTTAGGATGAGGAATGGTTTCTAAATTCAACTTCTTGAAATGTCTTCTGAGATAAGATTTTCTTGTGAACCACTATCAAATAATGTATCTACCTTGGTATGTTTTGAAATGACTCTAATGTGGAAAAGCTCTATTCTTGTTTTTATTGATATAGAGTATCATTGAGACAATTTGAAGAAATAGTACTTGCAATATCCTTACGTTTCAAACCCATGGTTGTGATCTTTGTTTCATCTTTGGAATTAGAACCTAAATCTTGTCGTGTAGTTGCAACAATCTTGTCTTTCTCCTTGTTATTAAACCTTTTGGGTCTCATTTAAGGATGAAGTTTCCAACAGTGGTCTTCATCATGCCCTTCTTTAGAACAACATTTACATGTGATCATTTCTCCTTCGTTCTTAACTGCAACATTATTTTTATCGTTTCATTTACATTTCCATTTTCCTTTTTCTCCATACTTGAATGTCTTCTCATTAGTTTCTTTACAAACATTTTCCCCTCTTACCTTTAAATGAATTTCCTATACACAAACTTCATCTAGTTTTGTAGGGTTAAACATGAGAATGGTATGTCTCAAATAACTATGCAATCCTCCAATGTATTTGAGCAAAGTATCTTGAGAGGACAAATCTATACCCAAAATCAAGGCTCTTTTCCTAAATTCTTGAGTATAAGATTGCACATTTTTCCATTTAGCTTGTCTAAAGTTTTGCCAATCCATAATAGCTTTTTTCATGTATGCTAATGGATAAAACTACCTTCTTATTACAACAGCATAATCATTCCAAGAGGATAAAACCTTATCATTTTTCTTCATGTCCTCTTGAGTTTTTGCATCCCACCAAATAAGGGTTGCACCTTCCAATCTTAGAGAAGCAAGCTGAATTTTGGTCTCATCATCCTTGATTCTTTGTATCCTACACTACACTTCAATATGGCAAATCCAATTATCTAATTTCTCAACATCTACCTCCCCATTGTACATAGGCACTTCAAACTTAAGATAAAGCTTTAGAAAAGGATTTTTATCATGTCATTTTGGAGAATTTGGAAGTGTTTGTTTTTATGAAAGGGTAGAAGAAGTAAAAGATGAGGATGAGGATGATGGAGGTTGAGGTGGCGATTTGTCACCATTCCCTCCATTCCCTTTTGGAGAATTTTGAGGTGTTTTTTTTGTGAAATGGTAGAAGAAGTAGAAGATGAGGATGAAGATGAGCATTAGGATGATGGAGGTGAAGGTGGTGGTTTGTCATCATTCCCTCCATTCCCTTTTGTAGGCTTGTCTCCTTTCCCTCCATCTCCTTTTAGAGTTTTTGAGCTCTCTCCATACAAAGTTTCATTTCTCTCTTCATAAAGAACCTTTACCATTTCAGACATCTTAATAAATGCTTTTTTGAAAGTTCTTTCATCTTCAAACATCCCTTCAGGATTTTCTTCATGTGCCATAACTATTGAAGCTTGAGGTGTGTTTGTTCTCCTTGAAACAATTTGATATGTGGCTCCACGTGTTCTCCTTATCCTATTTTGAGCTTCAACCTTGTAAGTATAAAAAATAAACACAAACAAATCAAACCTTCACAATCCCTATTCCTTTCATACCCAAATGATTTGAATATGTAAACTTGAAGAATCTTAACAACTCGCATGTGAAAATTATATGCGTTTTGAGTAGAGGACCAATTTACTAAACACATAAAAGAAGTGAAATTTAACCATAATTTATAGCCTAATAGAGACAAAATAAGCATAACTGAAACACATAACACAAAACATGATAAAGGAGTTCACCCTTCTCCTGGGCTACATCTCCTAATCCAGCTTCCAATGTAGGGTCTCTTTCATTAAGTGCTCAAAAATATGTTTACATGCTTTTGCATTGCTCAAAAGTAAAAAATGATGTCTACAATGGATTCATCACTGTCAAAACTCCCCATCCAAGTTGTTTCTACACCTGATGTGGAAAAAAATTGAGAAAGTTATGCTTGTTACAAGTTTCCCAAATTCTATAGCTAGTCATCCTATAATTCGACCCAAATCTGGCTTGAGCAGCCCAAACCTGGAACTAACGCGCATATGTGGCCTACAATCCCACCCAATGGGATAAATTGTAGAACCATAAATCCTCCCATTAAGCCCACAGTCCTGAAAATTTCGGTCACGTTGGCGAATACGACTGAATTGGGGGCCGAGATTACAGGGCCTAAATCCACGCCCTTTGGTTTAGTCGCATGCTTGGTCACATTGGGTCCCAGTGACCTAGGGTTGGCCCCCTAGCTCTGCACTTCCATTCCTATGGTCGTATATGGGGTCATGTGACCCCGGGACTATCCCCCTAGGATTGGCCCCCTGCAACCTTCTGCTTTGGTCTTGTGCGCTGTGATCCAATGGCAATGTGCTTGGGTGTGGTGGCCATGGGCTGAGATAACGCCTAGCCCCTTGGCCCCTCTGCCTATGGTCCCATGGGCGGGTGGCCAAGGGCTAGGGCTTAGCCCAACCCCCTCCCCTGATGGCGCCACATATAAGCCATTTATATAGTTTTTGCACCATATATGATAAGAAACATGCGGTTATCTAGGGATCAAGCTTGTGGTTGCTTGGTGGGAGGTTACGAGATTGACTCCCATGGGCTGTTTAACCTCCATAATAATTTTTTGAACCAACCTTTGGAGGCCACTTGGCAACCCTTGGTTGGCCCACGTGTCCCTCCATTATTGAACCCAATTACACAGTGAACAACCTTAAATAATAAAAAATCTAGATCCTTGGAGAAATTAGGAAAATTTTAGAACATTAGAAATTTGATTTTTTTGACCAATCTGGCGAGGCCATGTGGCAGCCTGCCACTAGCCCAAATTGTCCAGTCACATGTCCTTTTTGTCAAATTTTACTTGTTTGGGAATTCGACCAAAAATCAATATCGAGAGCACCCAATATCGGTTTTGAGTGAAATTATTTGTGTTGGATTTAGATCGCTGAGGTCTATCCAATCATACAGGTTTTGAGCTCTTCCACAAACTTTGAATTTTGAGCATTAATTTGATCCCCTGGATCACTCCTCCCCATTGGAAGATTTTGGACATCCAAAAGCTCATTTTCAGTCAACAATTAGATGAAGGTAGAATTCCCTCACCCTTCCAACTTCAACCCATTTGGTTTTGTTTGTTTATATCACTTTGAGCTCTTCATGAATGTACTTCATTTTTGAAGTCTCTGTCTTTCTGTCAAAGATAGGACCTTGCTGCAATTCTTCAAGATGTTTAGAAAATAATATTGCCCTTGAAGGAATCTAAATATTCCCTCCTCGGTCTTCGATCAAAGGAAACTTATTCAATTTCATATTCACTTCACCTTGAACACTGTAGTCATAACGATGCTTAACATGTCTAGCCTTGATTTTGACTCGAATCTTCACCAAATGTGATCGCAATCGCCATGCACCATCCTTCTTCAAAGCCAAAAAATTATGAAACCCACACGAAAATGTTTTGTGACCAATGTCCTCTTTTTCAAATAGCCTTTTGGTTTCCTTTTTGACCTATGCATGCTTTAACACTGACATTCTTTTCACACCAATGTTTAACAACGAAGCATCCTGCTGCAATTGCATTTCATTTTGTTTACCTCTTTTAGGAGGCAACTGTTAGACTCATGAAACATCTTATCACATGAATTAGGAACCTCAATGAAATCAGATTTCAAAATTGATTCATATCCTTGAAAGGATTTAGGTTCCTCAACATCTTTGTGCTTGAACATTAACAATGCAAAATTCTAACTAGCATTAACAATCCTCTACATTTTTCCAACATTCACAAGAGATCAACTCAATTTATTGTTATGAACTCTAACAATGTACTTAATCCCAATCTTGAACGAATGATATATTTTTTCATGCCAATGAAAAATATCTATCCTATAATAAAGATATGGACTTCCTAAAACAATACCACATATATCAAGCAGAACTACATCAAGTTCAACCTCATTAAGGAAGTTTGCAGTGATTGCAAAGATTCTAAGTATGCATTTCCTTGTCACCTGCAATTTTTCATTCTCACATAATCAACCTAAAGGATAAGATTTAGGATGAGGAATGGTTTCTAAATTCAACTTCTAGACAATGTCTTCTATCTTGGTATGTTTTGAAATGACTCTAATGTGGAAAAGCTCTATTCCTATTTTTTCATATTGAGTATCATTGAGACAATTTGAAGAAATAGTACTTTCAATGTCCTTACCTTTTAAAACCATTGTTGTGATGTTTGTTTCATCTCCAGAATCAAAACCTAAATCTTGTTGTGTCGTTGTAGCAATCTTGTATTTCTCCTTGTTATTAAAATTTTTGGGTTTCATTTTAGGGTGAAGTTTCCATCAGTGGTCTTCATCATGGCCTTCTTTAGAAAATTGTTTACATGTGATATTTTCTCCTTATTTCTTAAATGCAACATTCTTTTTATCTTTTCCTTTAAATTTCTTGTTTCCTTTTTGTCCATACTTGAATGACTTCTCACTAGTTTCTTCAGAAATGTTTTTCCCTCTTGCCTCTAAATGAGCTTCCTATACACAAAATTCATCTAGTTTTGTAGGGTTAAACATGAGAATGGTATGTATCAAGTAACTATGCAATCCTCCAATGTGGTTGAGAAAAGTATCTTGAGAGGACAAATTTATACCCAAAATCAAACTCTTTTCCTAAATTCTTGATTATAAGATTGCAAAATTTTCCCTTTACCTTGTCTTAAGTTTTGCCATTCCATAATAGATTTTTGTGTGTATGCTAATGGATAAAACTTCCTTCTTATTGCAACAAAAGATCATTCAAAAAAAATCCTTACCATGTTTCTTTTTGTCCTCTTGAGTTTTGGCTTCCCACCAAATAAGTGTTGCACCTTCCAATCTAAGAGAAGCAAACTGAATTTTGGTCTCATTATCCTTGATTCTTTGTATCCTGCAATACACATCAATCCGACGAATGCAATTATCTAATTTCTTAGCATCTACCTCCCCATTGTACATAGGCAATTCAAACTTAATATCAAGCTTTAGCAAAAGAGTTTTACCATGTCCTTTTGGAGAATTGGGAGGTGTTTATTTTTGTGAAAGGGTAGAAGAAGTAGAAGATGAGGATGAGGATGATCGAGGTGAAGATGGTGATTTGTCACCATTCCCTCCATTCCCTTTTGGAGGCTTGTCTCCTTTTACTCCATCTCCTTTTGGAGATTTTGAGCTCTCCCAAAACAACCTTTCATTTCTCTCTTCATAAAGAACCTTTACCATTTCAGACATCTCAAAAAATGGTTTTCTGAAATTTCTTTCAACTTCAAACATCCCTTCAAGAACTTCTTCATGTGCCATGACTATTCAAGCTTGAGGTGCATTTTTTATCCTTGAAACAATTTGAGATCTTGGCTCCAAAATTTCTCCTTCTCCTCTTTTGATATTCAACCTTGTAAGCATCAAAAAAACACTTTCAAACAAATCATATCTTCACAATAACCTATTCCTCTGATCCAAAAATGATTTGAATATGTAAACTTTAAGATTTTTAACAATTTGCAAGTGAAAATTATATGTATTTTGGGTAGAGGATCAATTTACTAAACAAACAAAACAAGTGAATTTAACCACAATTTATAGCCAAACAAAGACAAAATAAGCATATCTGAAACACATAACACAAAACATCATAAAGGAGTTCACCCTTCTCCTAGTCTACATCCCCTAGTCTAGCTTCCAATATAGGGCCTCTTTCATTAAGTGCTCAAAATCATGTTTACATGCTTTTACATAGCTCAAATAGAAAAATGGATGTCTCCATTGGATTCAGTACTGTCAAAAAACCCCATTTGGGTTCTTTTTGCACCTAATTTGGCCAAAAATTGAGAAAGTTATGCCTGTTACAAGTTTTTCCTAAATTCTACAGCTAGTCATCCTAAAATTTATCCTAAACCTAGTTTGAGTGCCCAAAACTCGGAACCGATGCACAAATCTATCCTATAATCCAACCCAATGGGAGAAATTGTAAGACCATTAATCCGCACATTAAGCCCATAGTCCCGAAAATTTCAGTCACGTTGGGGCATACAATTGCATTAGGGGTTGATATTCTAGGGCCTAACTCCATGCCCTTTGGTTTAGCCGCGCTCCTGGTCACATTGTGTCCCGATCACCTGGGACTAGCCCTCTAGCTCTGTATTTCTGCGCCCATGGTCGTATATGGTGTCATGTGACACTGGGGCTGGCCTCCTCCAACCTTCCACTTTGGTCTTGTGTGCTAGGCTCCAACGGTAATGTGCTTGGGTGTGGTGGACATGGAACAGGCTAAGGCCTAGCCCCTTAGCCCCTTTCAATGGACCCTGCTACACAAAAAATGAGAAATACATGAAAAACGTCATTGCAATCATGTTTTTTCATGTATTTCTCATTTTTCGTGTAGCATGGTCCATCGAAAGTATGCAATATGGGCACTCCTTGGATGATGAATTAAATTTTGCATCAAACAAGTACTACCACTCGAAATTTGAGTAAAACCTTAGGGAGATAAGTTGAAAACACAAGTAGAAAAAACAGTTTTATTATTTTATTATTTTTTAATCTTTTTACTTTTTTACTTCAAAAATGGTGAATCATCCCCCACGGTTGACATCATCATCTTGAATTCCATTGGTTCTTATAGAGTTTATTTTTGTTGTATATTTTTCTTAGGAGGCCCATTTTAGACCTCAAAATTCCCCTAATATTTTGCTACTCCTACTTTGCACTCCTTTACACCCTTTCTTCGCACTTATTTATAGACTGAATTTAGATCGAACTTCTTACTTCAAATGGAGGTCAATTTAGGCTATTTATACACCTCTTCATTGGGTCTTGAGGCTGACTTGACAGTTGGAGTTAGGCCGACATCATCTAGAGAGTTCCTTCATCTTTTGTAGGCTGACTTGAAGGGGTTAGTATGACAAGTTCTTGGAGGATTCTTGTACATCGACAAGGTGACCTTTTATAAAGTGTTACATGACTTCAATTACATGACTCTAACATTTTATGACTAGATGATAAATAAATCTAAAGACTCTCAATGGGATTCTTTCCTTAAAAACAAAATCCCTTGCTCATGAAACCCATGAAGCAAGTCAATATAATAATTTTGCTTATTTACATCTCATTACATAAAATCATAATTAATTGTCATTATGAAGACTGAACATAGTTACACTTTTCAACAAAGATAAGCTCGATTGGTAGCGAATGTAAATACTCCGTAAGATTGTATCCTATACACTTAGCACATGCTCAATGAAGAGCACTCTAACAAACACAATTAGTTTTAGTTTCTCGTAAGCTTGTTGTCTAGATGTTTTGGAATTTTTTAAACTCATAACAATTTTTATTACGCGATTAAGTCTAGCGTTACTGATATATTCTATTATTTCTTTTAAGTTCATCATTATAAATTTAATCTTATAATATTTTAAGTGTATGATATTATGAAAAAAGACGGGATTATATTGGTTTATTTTCGTCAATAATCATTTGAAATCTCTTAAATATCTAATTTACATAATATATGTGCCTTATTAACTCAAGTATTGTGTAAATGGGAAAGAAGAATATAAATATAAATCTCTTCTTGATCTGAATATGTAAAATTCAAGATTTCTAACAAGTTCAAGTGAAAAGTATATGTGTGTTTGGTATAGGATCAATTTAGTAAACAAATAAAAAAAGTGAATTTAACCACAATTTATAGCCAAGTAAAAACAAAATAAGCATATATGAAACACATAACACAAAATATGATAAAGGAGTTCACCCTTCTCTTGGGCTACATCTCTTGGTCGAGATTTCAATGTAGGGCCTCTTTCATTAAGCTCTCAAATGTGTGTTTACATGATTTTACATTACTCAAACAACAAAACTGATGGCTCCAATCGATTCAACTCTGTCAAAAACCCCATCTGGTTCTTTCTGCAACTCATTTGGCCAGAAATTGAGAAAGTTATGCCTATTACAAGGTTTTCCCAAATTCTATAGCTAGTCATCTTACAAGTCGACCCAAATTTCGCTTGAGCACCCCAAACCCAGAACAAACACAAAAATATGGCCTATAATCCCACCCAATGGGAAAAATTATAGGACTGTTAATCCACCAACTAAGCCCCCAATGCATAAAGTTTCAAACATGTTGGCGCATACGACCGCATTGGGGGTCGAGATTCTAGGGCCTAACTCCACGCCCTTTGGTTTAGTTGTGCTCCTAGTCACATTAGGTCCAAGTGACCTAGGGCTGGGCCCCTAGCTTCGAATTTTCGTGCCCATGTTCATATGTGGGGTCATGTGACCCCGGGGCCGGCCCCCTCCAATCTTCCACTTCCGCCTTGTATGCTGGGCTTTGACGGTAATGTGCTTGGGTGGAGTGGTCATGGGCCGAGCTAAGGCCTTGCCCCTTGGCCCCTCCGCTTTTGGTCCCATGGGTACTAGTGTGGCTAGGGGCTAGGGCTTAGTGTGGTCCCCTCCCCCAATGGTGCCCCTGGTTGGCCCACATGGCTCTCCATTATTGGACCCAATTAGACAGTCAACAACCTTAAATAATAGAAATTTCAAATCCTTGGAGAAAGTAGAAAATTTTGTGAACATTAGAAATTTGATTTTTTTTACCAATCTGGTGAGGCCATGTGGTAGCCTACCATTGACCCAAATTGTCTAGTCGCCTATCCTTTTTGCCAAAATTTACTTGTTTGGGAACTCGATCAAAATTTGATATTAGGAGCATCAGATATTGGTTTTGAGTGAAACGATCTAGGTTGGATTGAGATCACCGAGATCTATCCAATCGTATAGGTTTCTATCTTTGTCTTACACTTTGAATTCTGAGCACTAATTTGATCCCCTAGATCACTCCTCCCCCTTAGAAGCTTTTGGACCTCCAAAAGCTCATTTTCTATCAACAATTAGATGAGGGTACAATTCCCTCACCCTTCCAACCTCAACACATTTGGTTTTATTTGTTTTTGTCTCTTTGAGCTCTTCATGCATGTATTTCACTTTTGAAGTCTTTGTCTTTCTATCAAAGATAGGACCTTGTTGTAATTCTTCAAGATGTTCAGAAAAGAAAACTACCCTTGAAGGAATCTAAATATTCCATCCTGAGTCTTCAATCAAAGGAAACTTATTAAATTTCAAGCTCACTTCACCTTGAACATTGTAGTCATAATGATGCTTATCATGTCTAGTCTTGTTTTTTGCTCAACTCTTCACTAAATGTGATCGCCATCGCCATGCACCATCCTTCTTCAAATCCTAAACATTATGAAACCCCCAAGAATATGTTTTGGGACCATTTTCCTCTTTGTCAAATAGCCTTTGCATTTTCTTTTTAACCTATGCATGCTTTAACACTTGCATCTTTCTCACACCAATGTTCAACAATGGAGCATCCTGCTGCAATTACATTTTATTTTGTTTACCTCTTTTAGGAGGATACTATTTAGACTCCTGAAACATCTTATCACATGAATTAGAAACCTCAATGAAATCAGATTTCAAATTTGATTCATATCCTTGAAAGGATTTCGGTTCCTCAACATCTTTGTGCTTGAACATTAACGATACAAACTTATGACTAGCATTAACAATCATTTTCTTTTATCCAGCATTCACAAGAGACAAACTCAATTTCTTTTTATGTGCTCTAACAATGTACTTAAACCCATTCTTGAACAAATGATATTTTTTCTCATGGTGATGAAAAATATCTCTCCTATCACAAAGATACGAACTTCCTAAAAGAATACCACATATATCAAGTGGAACTACATCAAGTTCAACCTCATCAAGAAAGCTTGTAGTGATTGCAAATCTAAGTACGCATTTCCTTGTCACCTGCAATTTTTCATTCTCACGTACCCAACGTAAAGGATAAGGTTTTGGATGAGGAATGGCTTCTAAATTCAACTTCTTGAAATTTCTTCTAAGATAAGATTTTCTTGTGAACCACTACCAAACAATGTATCTATCTTTGTATGTTTTGAAATGACTCTAATGTGGAAAAGCTCTATTCTTGTTTTATTGATATTGAGTATCATTGAGGCCATTTGAAGAACTAGTACTTACAATGTCCTTACCTTTCAAATCCATTGTTGCGATATTTGTTTCATCTTTGGAATCAGAACTTAAATCTTGTTGCGTAGTTGCAACAATCTTGTCTTTCTCCTTGTTATTAAACCTTTCGGGACTCATTTTAGGATGAAGTTTCCAGCAGTGGTCTTCATCATGGCCTTCTTTAGAACAATATTTAGATGTGATATTGTCTCCTTTGTTCTTAACTACAACATTCTTTTTGTCCATACTTGAATGACTTCTCACAAGTTTCTTCAAAAACATTTTTCCCTCTTGCCTCTAAATGAGTTACCTGTACACGAACTTCATCTAGTTTTGTAGGGTTAAACATGAGAATGGTATGTCTCAAATAACTATTCAATCCTCCAATGTATTTGAGCAAAGTATCTTGAGAGGACAAATCTATACCCAAAATCAAGGCTCTTTTCCTAAATTCTTGAGTATAAGATTGCGCATTTTCCCCTTTAGCTTGTCTAAAGTTTTTCCAATCCCTAATAGATTTTTGCATGTATGCTAATGGGTAAAACTACGTTCTTATTGCAACTACAAAATAATTCCAAGAGGATAAAACCTTACCATTTTTCTTCATGTCGTCTTGAGATTTGGCTTCCCACCAAATAAGTGTTGCACCTTCGAATCTCAGAGAAGCAAGCTAAATTTTGGTCGTATCATCCTTGATTCTTTGTATCCTACAATACACTTCAATATGGAAAATCCAATTATCTAATTTCTCAGCATCTACCTACCCATTGTACATAGGAAATCCAAACTTAATATAAGCTTTAGCAAAGGCGGTTTACCATGTCCATTTGGAGAATTTGGAGGTTTTTGTTTTTATGAAAGGGTCGAAGAAGTAAAAGATGAGGATGAAGATCATGATGAGGATGATGGAGGTGAACGTGGTGATTTTTCACCATTCCCTCCATTCCCTTTTGGAGAATTTGGAGGTGTTTGTGTTAATGAAAGGGTAGAAGAAGTAGAAGATGAGGATGAAGATGAGCATGAGGATGATGGAGGTGAAGGTGGTGGTTTGTCATCATTCCATCCATTCCCTTTTGGAGGCTTGTATCCTTTTCCTCCATCTCCTTTTGGAGGTTTTGAGCTCTCTCCATACAACCTTGCACCTCTCTCTTCATAAAGAACCTTTACCATTTCAGACATCTTAGTAAATGCTTTCCTGAAATTTCTTTCATCTTCAAACATCCCTTCAGGATCTTCTTCATGTGCCATGACTATTGAAGCTTGAGATGTGTTTTTTATCCTTGAAACAATTTGAGATCTTGACTCCACAAGTTCTCCTTCTCCTCTTTTGAGCTTCAACCTTGTAAGCATAAAAAAAACACACAAACAAATCAAGCCTTCAGAATACATGTTCCTATGATACCAGAATGATCTGAATATGTAAACTTGAAGAATTTTAACAACTTACAAGTGAAAATTATATGTGTTTTGGGTAGAGGACCAATTACTAAACACATAAAACAAATGAAAATTAACCATAATTTATAGCCAAATAGAGACAAAATAAGAATATCTGAAACACATAACGCAAAACATGATAAAGGAGTTCACCCTTCTCATGGGCTACATCTCCTAGTCCAGCTTCCAATGCAGGGTCTCTTTCATTAAGTGATAAAAAGTGAATTTACATGCTTTTACATTTCTCAAAAAGAAAAAATTATGTCTACAATGGATTCATCATTGTCAAAACTCCCCATCTAGGTTCTTTCTACACCTCATTTAGCCAAAAATTGAGAAAGTTATCCTTGCTACAAGTTTTTCCCAAATTCTATAGCTAGTCATCCTACAATTCGACCCAAATTTGGCTTGAGTGACCCAAACCCAAAACCGACATGCAAATATTGCCTACAATCCCACCCAATGGGCAAAATTGTAGGACCATAAATCCTCCCATTAATCCCCCAGTCTCGAAAATTTCAATCACATTGGCAAACATGACTTAATTGGGGGCTAAGATTCCAGGGCCTAACTCCGTGCTCTTTGGTTTAGTCATTCTTAGGAACATTGGGTCCTGGTGACCTAGGGTTGGCCCCCTAGCTCTACACTTCCATTCCCATGGCTGTATATGGGGTCATGTGACCCGCGGGGCTAGCCCCCTAGGGTTGGCCTCCTCCAACCTTCTGCTTCGGTCTTGTGCGCTGGGCTCCGACGGCAATGTTCTTGGGTGTGGTGGCCATGGGCTAAGCTAAGGCCTAACCCTTGGCCCCTCCGCTTATGGTCCCATGGGTAGGTGGTTAGGAGCTAGGGCTTAGCCCAACCCCCACCCCCAATGGCACCACATATAAACCATTTATATAGTTTTTGCACCATATATGACAAGAAACATGTAGCGCTCTAGTGGTTAGGCTTGTGGTTTCTTGGTGGGAGGTTATGAGATAGAATCCCATGGGCTGCTCGACCTCTATAATAATTTTTTGAACCAACCTTCAGAGGCCACGTGGCAACCCCTAGTTGGACCACGTGTCCCTCCATTATTGGACCTAATTACACAGTCAACGACCTTAAATAATAAAAAAATCTAGATCCTTGGAGAAATTAGAAAATTTTCTAAACATTAGAAATTCAATTTTTTTGACCAATCTGGTGAGGCCATGTGGAAACCTGCCACTAGCCCAAATTTTCCAGTCACATATCCTTTTTGCCAAATTTTACCTGTTTGAGAATTCGATCAAAACTCGATATCGAGATAATATAATATTGGTTTTGAGTGAAACGAGTTGCGTTGGATTTATATTACCGAGATCTATCCAATCGTATAGGATTCGAGCTATGCCACACACTTTGAATTTGAGCATTAATTTGATCCCCTGGATCACTCCTCCCCATTGGAAGCTTTTGGATGTCCAAAAGCTCATTTTTCAGTCAACAATTAGATGAGGGTATAGTTCCCACACCCTTCCAACTTCAACCCATTTGGTTTTGTTTTTTTTATCACTTTGATCTCTTCATGAATGTACTTCATTTTTGAAGCCTTTGTCTTTCTATCAAAGATAGGACCTTGCTGCAATTCTTCAAGATGTTCAGAAAAGAAAACTACCCTTGAAGGAATCTAAACATTCCCTCCTTGGTCTTCAATCAAAGGAAACTTATTCAATTTCATATTCACTTCACCATGAACAATGTAGTCATAACGATGATTAACATCTCTAGCCTTGTTTTTACTCGAATCTTCACCAAATGTGATCAGCATCACCATGCACCATCCTTCTTCAAATCCAAAACATTATGTAACCCACAAGAAAATGTTTTGGGACCAATTTCCTCTTTTTGAAATAGTATTTTCATTTTATTTTTGACATATGCATGCTTTAACATTGGAATCTTGTTCACACCAATGTTCAACAATGGAGCACCCTGCTGCAATTGCATTTCATTTTGTTTACCTCTTTTAGGAGGAAACTTTTTAGACTCTCAAAACATCTTATCACATGAATTATAAACCTCAATGAAATCAGATTTCAAACTTGATTCATATCCTTGAAAGGATTTAGGTTCCTCAACATCTTTGTGCTTGAACATTAACAATGCAAAATTCTAACTAACATTAACAATCCTCTTCATTTGTCCAACATTCACAAGAGATAAACTCAATTTCTTGTTATGCACTCTAATAATGTACTTAATCCCATTCTTGAACAAATGATATATTTTCTCATGGAGATGAAAAATATGTCTCCTATAATAAAGATATGGACTTCCTAAAACAATACCACATATATCAAGCAGAACTAAATCAAGTTCAACCTCATCAAGAAAGTTTGCAGTGATTGCAAAGATTCTAAGTATGAATTTCCTTGTCACCTGCAATTTTCATTCTCACATACCCAACCTAAAGGATAAGGTTTAGGATGAGGAATGGTTTCTAAATTCAACTTCTTGACAATGTGTTCTGAGATAAGAATTTCTTGTGAACCATTATCAATAAGTGCATCTATCTTGGTATGTTTTGAAATGACTCTAATGTGGAAAAGCTCTATTCTTGTTTTTTCATATTGAGTACCATTGAGACAATTTGAATAAATAGTACTTGCAATGTCCTTACATTTCAAACCCATGGTTGTGATCTTTGTTTCGTCTCCGGAATCAAAACCTAAATCTTATTGTGTAGTTGTAGCATTCTTGTCTTTCTCCTCATTATTAAACTTTTTGGGTCTCATTCAGGATGAAGTTTCCATTAGTCATCTTCATCATGGCCTTCTTTAGAAAAGTGTTTACATGTGATGTTTTCTCCTTATTTCTTAAATGCAACATTCTTTTTATCTTTTCCTTTAAATTTCCTGTTTCCTTTTTCTCCATACTTGAATGGTTTCTCACTAGTTTCTTCAGAAATGTATTTCCCTCTTGCCTCTAAATGAGCTTCCTATACATAAAATTCATCTAGTTTTGTAGGGTTAAACATTTTAGGTTTTAACCCCGTACAAAAATTACCTGCATACGAATTCTAAAACACAGAAAATAGACAATGTGAGAGCATAACACATAAAACACATATACACAGAGATTTTCCCCTAGATCCAAAAACCGAGACAACCAGCTTGATTTTTCATATTTTCCTTTCAATGTTACAATACATATTTATACATGCCGAAGCATCCAATACCGTGGACCGAAAACCATCACGTCCAAAACCATGGACCGAAAACCATAGGTAGGTTCGCCCAACCTAATATACAGTACAAAAAGAAAAATTCTCGGGGCAACGTGGGGGGGCTACCCACCCCCCTTAAACCCCCCAGATAGGGGGGCTGCCGGCCCCCTTGTGACCCCCCCATTGCACAATCGGCGTAACGAAGGGGGGCTCTGCCCCCCCTCTAACCCCCTGGTTCACTATGTAGGTTAGTCGTGGAAAGAATATAACAAAACCCAACAAACATGAGAACGGTATGTCTCAAGTAACAATGTAATCCTCAAATGTATTTGAGCAATGTATCTTAAGAGGAAAAATCTATACCCAAAATCAAAGCTCTTTTCCTAAATTCTTGATTATAAGATTGCAAAAATTTCTCTTTACCTTGTCTAAAGTTTTTCCAATCTATGATAGCTTTTTGCGTGTATGCTAATGGATAAAACTGCCTTCTTGTTGTAACAACAAAATCATTCGAAGAAAATCCTTACCATGTTTCTTCATGTCCTCTTGAGTTTTGGCTTCCCACAAAATAAGTGTTGCACCTTCCAATCGAAGATAAGCAAGCTGAATTTTGGTCTCATTATTGTTTTTAAATTACCTTTGAAAATGATTTATTTTATTATTACCTTTGATATTATTATTATTATTTTTGGAATAAGAACAAGTAATGTATTTATGTAACCTAAATTACGTCCTATAAAGAAATCACTTAATCAATTAATAACAATATATAACATTCATTAGTACTATTTTATTAATATCTTAATTAGGTATATTACTAGTCATTATAACTAAATTTACTAATTTCTAGAAATATATTATTATATTATTTTTAATATAATAAAAGTAATAATTAATAATATAAATTCTTCAAAAGTAATCTTTCAAACTAATAATTAATTTTTAACAACCATTAATATTAATTTATTAATAACCTAATGTTATCTAATTAAATAAATTACGTAAGTTTCTAGTCAACACACCTAATTTCACTAATTTCGAAAAAATAGAATATTGTTTTATCAAATTTAATATTATAAAAATAATAATAATATTAAATTTATTAATAAAAGTTGGGTTGGGTCTTAGGGTCAAATATAGCCGTTATATAGCCGTTGGAGTCTCTGCTCAGTGTATTTAACTTGCTAGGCCAGATCTGTGTCTTCAACTTGTCCTGATGATGAACCACACTAGTTGGTTCGAAACGCATCGACAAAAGTCATTTTTATGTGATTTACGCCGAAGCTATTCTTATAACTATGACAGATCACAAAAGTCTCAATTCTACAACAATTCAATTTGATGAATCCAATTATCTAATTTCTCAGCATGTACCTCCCCATTGTACATAGGCAATTCAAACTTAATATCAAGCTTTAGCAAAGGATTTTTACGATGTCCTTTTGGAGAATTTGGTGATGTTTATTTTTGTGAAAGGGTAGAAGAAGTAGAAGATGAGGATGAGGATGATGGAGGTGAAGGTGGTGATTTGTCACCATTCCCTCCATTCCCTTCTAGAGGCTTGTATCATTTTCCTCCATCTCCTTTTGGAGGTTTTGAGCTCTCTCAAAACAACCTTTTATTTCTCTCATCATAAAGAACCCTTACCATTTCAGACATCTCAAAAAATGGTTTTCTAAAATTTCTTTCATCTTCAAACATCCCTTCAAGACCTTCTTCATGTGCCATGACTATTGAAGCTTGAGGTGTGTCTGTTCTCCTTGAAACAATTGGAGATTTTGGCTCCACAATTTCTCTTTATCCTCTTTTGATATTCAACCTCGTAAGCATAAAAGAACACTTTCAAACAAATCATATCTTCACAATAACCTATTCTAATACTAAAATGATCTGAATATGTAAACTTGAAGATTTTTAGGAATTTGCAAGTGAAAATTATATGTGTTTTGGATAGAGGATCAATTTACTAAACAAATAAAACAAGTGAATTTAACTACAATTTATAGCCAAATAGAGACAAAATAAGAATATCTAGAATACATAACACAAAACATGATAAAGGAGTTCACCCTTCTCGTGGGCTACATCTCCTAGTCCAACTTCAAATACAGGGCCTCTTTCGTTAAGTGCTCAAAATCATGTTTACATTTCTCAAACAGAAAAAATAATGTCTCCAATGGATTTTGTATTGTCAAAAACCCCCATCTGGGTTCTTTTTGCACCTAATTTGGCCAAAAATTGAGAAAGTTATGCTTGTTACAAGTTTTCCCCAAATTCTATAGCTAGTCATCCTACAATTTGACCCAAATCTAGCTTGAGCACCCTAAACTCAGAACCGACGTGCAAATCTAGCCTACAATCCAGCCCAATGGGAGATATTGTAGGACCATTAATCTGCTCATTAAGACCCTATTGCCAAAAATTTCAGTCATGTTGGTGCATACGACTGCATTAGGGGTCAAGATTATAGTGCCTAACTCCACACCCTTTGGTTTAACCTCGCTCCTAGTTGCATTGGGTTCCAGTCACCTGGGGCTAGCCCCCTAGCTCTATATT
Organism: Pinus taeda; assembly: GCA_000404065.3. NCBI lineage: Eukaryota > Viridiplantae > Streptophyta > Pinopsida > Pinales > Pinaceae > Pinus > Pinus taeda. The sequence goes on from APFE031257184.1 coordinate 78,062, forward strand.
TTCACACCCATGGTCGTATATTGGGTCATGTGACCCCGGGGCTGGCCCCCTCCAACCTTCCGCTTTGGTCCTGTGCGCTAGGCTCCAACGATAATGTGCTTGGGTGCAGTGGCCATGGAATGAGCTAAAGCCTAGCCCCTTAGCCCCTTCTCTTGCGGTCCTATGGGCACTAGGGTGGTCAGGGGCTACGGATTAGTGCATCCCCCTCCCCCAATGACACCACATATAAACCTTTTATATATATTTTGCACCATATATGATAAGAGACATGCAGTGGTCTAGTGGTTAGGCCAGTGGTTGCTTGGTGGGAGGTCGCGAGTTTGACTCCTATGGGTTGCTCGACCTCCATTATAAATTTTGAAGAAAACTTCGAAGGCCATGTGGAAACCCTTGATTGGCCCACGTGGCCCTTCATTATTGGACCCAATTACACAATCAACAAACTTAAATAATAAAAAATCCAAATCCTTGGAGAAATTAGAAACATTCTGAACATTAGAAATTTGATTTTTTTGACTAATCTGGGGAGGCCATGTGGCAGCTTGTCATTGGCTCAAATTTTCTAGTCACCTATCCTTTTTTCCAAAATCTAGCTTGAGTTCCCCAACTACGGAATCAACACACAAATCTGGCCTACAATCCGGCCCAATGGGAAAAATTGTAGGAACGTTAATCTGCCCATTAAGCCCCCAGTCCCAAAAAATTTGGTCATGTGGCACATACAACCACATTGGGGGCTGATATTCTAGGGCCTAACTTCATGCCCTTTGGTTTAGTCGAGCTCCTAGTCACATTGAGTCTCGATGACCTGGGACTGGCCCCCTCACTCCACATTTTTTGCACCTCATTTGGCCAAAAATTGAGAAAGTTATGCATGTTACAAGTTTTTCCCAAATTCTATAGCTAGTCATCCTACAATTCAACCCAAATCTGGCTTGATCACCCAAAACTTGAAACCAACACACAAATTTGGCCTACAATCCCACCCAACGAGCGAAATTGTAGGACTGTTAATATGCCCATTAAGTCCCAATCCTGAAAATTTTGGTCACGTTGGCACATATGACTGCATCGGGGCTAAGGTTCCAGTGCCTAACTCTATGCTCTTTGGTTTAGCCATGCTCTTCGTTTCATTGGGTCCCAATGACCTGGGGCTAGCCCCCTAGCTCTGAATTTTCGCACCAATGGTTGTATATGGGATCATGTGACCTCGAGACTAGTCCCCTCTAACCTTCCGCTTCAGTCTTGTGGGTTGGGCTAAGGCCTTTCCCCTTGGCCCCTCCACCTGCCATCCCATAGGCACTGCAGTGGTCAGGGGCTAGGGCTTAGCCCAGGTCCCTCCCACAATGGCGCCACATAGAAACCATTTATATAGTGTTTGCACCATATATGATAAGGAACATGCGACCGTCTAGTGGTTAGACCTATTGTTTCTTGGTGGGAGGTCATGAGTTCAGCTCCCTTCGACTGCTCGACCTCCATAATAATTTATTTAACCAATCTTCGGAGGCCACGTGACAACCCTTGGTTGGCCCACGTATCCCTTCATTATTAGACCCAATTACACAGTCAACAACCTTCAATAATAAAAAAAATTGATTCTTGCAGAAATTAGAAAAAATTCTGAACATTAGAAATTTGATTTTTTTGACCAATCTGGTGATGCCATGTGGTAGCCTTCCATTGGCCCAAATTGTCCAGTCACGTGTTCATTTTGCCAAAATTTACTTGTTTGGGAATTTGATTATAACTATATATCAGGAGCATCCTATATCGGTTTTGATTGAAATGAGTTGCATCGGATTCAGATGGTCGAGATCTATCCAATCGTATAGGTTTCGAGCTCTTTTGCACATTTTGAATTTTGAGCACTAATTTGATCCCCTGGATCACATGTTTAGGCTTAATAGTTCTAGTGGCTGGGAGAATTGTTTGTTCTCTCATCTACATATGCTCCACTTATTGTAACCAACATAGATCCATAAATACAGATCTAATAGGAGCCACGAGGAATCAAATTTCTTCACATGCAAACTTGTTTAGAGTGAAAATACGATGTGCTATTTTTCATTTTTTAAATTGTATTTTTAAATGCTATATAGAGTTTATATAGTACCAAATAAACATTCTAATATGTATTGTTCCTTGATATGCACCTGGTGATATCCTTATCTCAGATCAATTTTCAAGAATATTGCAACTCCCTTCAACTGATCAAACAAATCATCAATCTGGGTAATGGATACCTATTCTTGATGGTCACCTTGTTCATATTCTTGTAATCAATGCATAATTTGAGATTATCATCATTCTTCCTTACAAAAAACATTAATGCACCCAAGGAGATACACTTGGCCTTATGTATCCTTTATTAAACATCTTTTTAAGCTACAAATTTAGTTCCACCAACTCGGGTGTGCTCGTCCAGTAAGGTGCCTTAGATGTTGGTGATACTCCTGGAATCAACTCAATAGAGAAATACACCTATATATGAGGAGGAAACTTTGGAATCTCTACAAGAAACACATCTTGAAACTACTTCAAGATAGGATACCTCCTAAGGATTTCACCATTATCATCCTCCTTCCCTTTGTCACTGGAAACATGCACTGCGAACAATAAACATCCTTCCCATGGTTGTGCTTAGCTTTAATGGTTGTAACAATCCTCACTGATGTAGGATTTTTCTTTCCTGGCAAGACTCTCTTTTCTCCATCCTCATCTAGGAGCTCAATGGCCTTCTCATAGCCATTTGCCTTGGTCTTGTGTATAAACAACCAATCCATACCCAAAAGCATAAAATATGCACGTAAAAGAAGAAAATTAAGATTTGTTGTTGTATGCATACCATTAAGCTCAAATGGACAAGACTTTGCCCAATCATAAACTCTTTTCTTGGTCCTTCTAGGCAGTTGCACCAACCAAGATTTTGCATGCACTTCCTTATTCAAATGGCATTGATCCGCCAGTTTAGGACTAATATACCTAGAATTTGACCTTTGATCAAACAAAATAGAAACAACTTGATTGTAAAAATTACCTTCAATCTTGATAATGGATTCCTGGTGGTCTTCTTGCCTATTATGATCCGTTGCATAGATCCATGAAATGCTCTTACCTACATCCCCAATTGTTTGCGCCTCCTGAGCATTGTAGATCAGAGGCCTAGAACCCTTATACATAGGAAAATCTCTCTTATGGTGGTCTCCACCACAAGTCCAATACTTCAATGGGTATTTGTCACTGCCCTTATTCTACTACTCCATAGGTTGAGACCCAGGTCCTTTTTAGTTGCATTGGATTTCTTATGAGGAGCCATATTTTCCTTCTCATTTGCACCCTGAGATATTCCTCACTTCTTGGGCCATTTTCCTTTAGTCTTCTCATTACCCTTCGAGTCACACTTGAACTTGGGCTTGCACTTTGAATGTTCATTACAATGCTTCAACTTCCTAATGGCCTCCTCTAATGACTAAGCCTCATTAAACTTAATTTGGTATTTGAGTGATAATGGAAATCCATTAATGAACCTTTGCATCTTCACTTTCTCTTCCTTGAGATATGGCATATATATCAATAGCTCTAGAAATATGGTTGTGTATTTTTAATTTGACATGGAACCCATCTTGAGATCATATAATTCATTGGCCTTTCCATCATAATGCCTCTCAGATAGGTACTCCTTCCTTAATAGTCTTTCAAACTCTTCCCAAGTCAACTTCTCTTCTCTGATGCCTCTGACATGCTTGAAATTTTTGCACTAGATGTCTAATTTTCCTTTGAGACTTAAAATAACTATCTTGGCCTTCATATTCTCTGAGTAATCATGAAGTCTAAAAAATTTCCTCATTCCAAGAAGCCATGCTTCTGCATCTTCTGATTTAGTCATCTCACCATAAAAAAATAGGAGGCTTGGATTTCTTGAATTTCTCTCGAAAATACCCCTCCCCACTCCTCCTATAATGATGCTAGTGGTGATGTCTCCTAGAGGTAGAGCTAGAATAAGGTCCATGCATACTAGCCCTCCTCGCAAGTGTATACAAGAATTGGCCGCTCTTTGATGTATCATCCATGTCCATTCTGTACCTTTTCTAAGATTGGCTTCCATTTGCACAATTAGTATTTTCTTCTTGTCTATCTCCATGACTATTCCCCAACTATCCCTACCTCTATAAATATGAAAGGCTTTGAAGAATAACTGCATTAACCTCAACTTTCTTTTCTTGAGATTTTGTAGGCCATTCCTGGGCCTCAATCAACCTCTCATTATCAACTTTACAACTTATGATTTATGCCTTCAAACTTCTTAATGTAACTACTAGATCAAGAGTGTCTCCTTCTCCATGTTGCTCGACTAATCTCTCCCATCCCATTGATTTATTTTCTGGTCTATACAAGGATTCATATGAACTGTAAGTCATCATTCTTCTCTTCGTCTCTTGGCCATCTATTTCCTGTAACATATCAATGTTAGATAAAACAAAAGGCATAATCAAAATCATTACCTCAATTTGTTTCTAGTGAGGCTATTGCATATGCATAGGGCAATCTAGATTAGTAGGATACATAATAACATCACAATCACATCATGTACATGGATGTAATAAAAAAACAATAAATAGCTGACATGCATGCATTGTAAACATATAGACAACTGATATGCATGCATAAAAATCTGCATTTACCTTGAGGCCCAGTGATGTGAACCTACTCTAATAGCACTCTATAATACCTCACCCAATATTTACCCAGTTTTACGTACTTATCGGGGTAAACATGAGCTGAGAGTTACTATGAATGACCCAACTTCCAATATTCAATTATGGAAATGGGGCCTACCTTCCAACTTGTAGAAAACCTACTGCAACACTCAGGGACATATGATCACACAGTTGATAGCCTGATCCAACTGGTGGCCATCTCAGTGAGCTCAGAATACTTTTTGACTTAACTTACAGCCTAGCCGCATGCATGAAGACTAGTGAGTGCGACCATAGGGCTTTGGCCGCGCACATAAAATGTCCTCCATGTGACTACAATTGAGATTTTCTAGTTAAAATAGTGCACCCAAAGACTTTGTTCTGGATTTTTAGGGCTATCTTGTAGAACAATTTCCCAGAACTCCTCATAACTCTATAAAAAGTCTATATGGGGCTTCAAACTCTATTTCCAAGTTTTACTCTTGCTCAAGCTTACAAAACACATGTTAGTGATTTCTACAAACACTTGGTAAACATGCTACATGTAGGTCATGAATGCATAATTATTCATTGTTTCATTAGTTTCATTAGATGTTCACCTAGAAGGCTAATTGTCACCTCAAGATAGTTGCAACAATCACTTACTAATTCAAGCATTCATATAATTGTTCGATAGCTTGTGAAACCATGAGCAAGATCAATAATAAGAGCACATCATATAATAAGAAGTATATCATGCATGTAAAAAACAATTAACCATAATGAAACCATGACAAACTAGTCATATCGTCATACATTAAACCAAAACTTGTGCTCATTGATCTCAATCAATAATAACACATAATATCATATGCATAGTGCCAACCAAGTCAGTGACTTCCACGTACCACTTGACCATATATTTGGACTAAACCAAATATATCTTTTAACTCAATCAACCCCATTCCATATTCCAGGCATGACTTTGGGATCACATGGGATAAACCAAAATAGGAAATCCTTAAGAAACCACCTTCACCCTCATGCCATAGTGATTTCACCTAATACTGAGTGGAGAAATCACCAAAACCGTACATGCTTGGATGCCTTTAAATTTATTCACCATAACAAAAGGAATTTTCCTTTCTCCACCCACTTGTCAAGAGATTCCCAAATTAAACCATCTCCACTCTCAACCCTTGGGATTTTCCTAAGACCACCTCAACTAGGATCCAAAATCTATTGGTAATCCAAATCTTAAATAAATAGGGAACCCACTAGATCATGGATATCTAGAAAATGGCATAGGAAAGGCTATACATCACTGTTAATCCAGGAAAATATCCATTCCAATGACATAAAATGACCAATAAATCAATGCATAAACCATACATCATAATCCCAACAAGATAAACCAACATGCACACTATTACCTACAAAAATCATCTCATTCTTTGCTCTTTTCTGCCCTTGCTTACTGCTGCCCAAGTATTCTTCTTGGCTTCCACTCGAACTCCTCTTATGTTTCTTGTTTTCCTTTATTATTCCTCCTTGTGTCCAAGAACTCTCTCTAAGTGATCTCTCTCTCTTGTTGTAGTGTTCTCTTCTCTTTCCCTCCCTTTTTTCCCAAAAGATAATGCTAGAATGATGTCTCTTCAATTTATTTTATTTTCCTTTCATTTTCTTTCATTTTCCTTTGCATGCATATTATTTCTATTTTTCCCCTTTTCTTGTCTCTTCCTCTTCCCCACTTGATGAAGTGGAATTTCTTTCAGTTTATTTTATTTCTTTTGCACTTTTCCACATGTTCTTACTAGATTGTAATAAATATGTTCTATTTATGGCATTTTTCCCCTTTCCATAGCCACTAAATAAATAATTAACTACAATTGGATCACAATGTGATGTTTTTCCCCTCACTCAACTTGGAATATTTTCCCCATTACCTTGGTTTGATTTATTTACATGGAAACTTAACCCGAGGTTGTTACATCATGTTTCATCCTTCACTCGGAGAGATGATTCCTAAATTCAATTCTTACACCAACTATGCCATAAATCCATCAGGGAAATAGGTGGTGAAATTAATACAGTGGATTTGGTTTACAAGCAACTCCTCCTACCTATACCTCTGAATCCATCTCCACTTTCCTTGACCAGTCAATATTTTACATTTCCATATTATTTATATGAATTACAATTCATAATAATATTTACAAGAGCGATGAAAAAAGGGTTATTGCATATCCAACCCCCTTATAGGAACACCATCCTCGATGTTCTATACCCGAGCATAGAATTCAAAGTGAGATTTACATAGAAATTCCCTTTTTACATTTAAATTTACATTTACGTTTTCTTACCTAGCAAACAAAAATGGATATAATACCCTCATCTGATCATCCATTTCCCAAGTGGCTTCATCTAGTCCGAAGTTCTTCCACTGCACCTTGACCTGCTCAATTACTCGATTCCATAGTGTAATATACCTTCGATCCAAAATGGTTGGTGGCTCTATTTGGAATTCTCCCCTAGATTCCACATGTATCACAGACCAATCAACAACATGACTAGCATCATTTACATACTTTTTATGCAAGGAAAGATGGAATACATCATGTGCATTCATTGTGGATGGCAAGGCCAATCTATAGGAAACTCATGCCACTCTTTTGATAATTTGAAATGGTCCACAAAATTTGGGTGTTAGATTTGCACAAGACCTAATTTTCGGTGAACTTTTCTTTGGCTTGACGTGAAAGTAAACATGTTCCCCCACTTGGAACTCCTTGTGCATTCTCTACTGATCAACATGGCTATTTTTACTATCTTGAGTTGCTTTTAAATTCTACTTTATATCAAGTATTTCCTATTCCATTTCCTTTAGCATATCAAGTCCAAGTACCCTATTCATTGAATCATTCTAAATGATGGGTGTGTTACATTTCCTGCCATACATATCCGTAAGGAGAGTCGTTTTCGGTGATTCTTAGTAACCATTGTTGTAGGAAAACTCTACCAAAGGAATAAATTCTTCCCACCTCTTAGGATTATCCATAATATACATTCTGAGCATGTCTTCTAACACTCTATTAAATCTTTAAGTTTTCCCATCTGTTTGAGGTTGATACATGGTATTGAAAGATAAATTTATCCCAAAACCAATGAACAATGCTTTCCAAAACTTTGAAATAATTTTTTCATTATGATCTGAGATGATCTTGTTGGGTATACTATGCAATATAAATATTTCCTTCATAAAAAATTAAGAAAATAATGTTTTCCTTGTAAGTGGATTTAATGGTTATAAAATTAACTACTTTTCTTAGGTTATCCACCACCACCATTATGGCATCATGCTTCCCAAATGTCCTTGGTAGTCTAGTTATAAAATCCATAGAAATGACTTCCTACTTTCATTCAAGAATGGGGATTGGCTATAACAATTTTGTTGGGCGTCTACATTCCAACTTTACTTGCTAGAACTCCAAGCATCAAGCAATATATTCAGCCACATCCTTCCTCATATCTAGCTAATAATATAACTCTTTAATGGTTGTCATCATCTTTTGGTAAGCATGATGACCACAATATGGTATTTTATGACATCCATCCAAGATGAGCTTCTTCAAGTCGCACACACAAGGTATGTACCACCTTCATTTGAACTTTAATAGTCCATTCTCTATGAGGGAGTGGCTCTTACTCAATGTTCCCTCTAACTCTTTCTATGAACATTCCTTTATTTGCTAGTAATACTCATCCTACTACATTGCCCCTTTAAAATTTTCTTTAATGTCAGTTTCGCAAGTATTGATCGTTGTCTAAATTCTATTTGAAATAAACTAAATTCTAAGTCCTCACTTTCTTCATGATTCATGGATGATCCTTCAATAAATTTAATTGGTGTAGTAACTTTATTTGGTGTATTGTTGGAAAATATTAATAGTATTTATCTCTATCACATCATTCAGTCACCAACAAAAATGGGATCTAATAATCAATAGTTAGGTAGCTTGTAAGTTAATATGTACCTTGATATGGAGAATATATAAATGGTTTAATTTTTTCTTGATATATCTAATATTTGAGTCCTTCAAGGTCTGAAACTTTAGTTTGTAATACTGTAATATGCCTTTTCTACAATTCCACATTTGTGAATGAAATTTGATGTGCTAAGGGAAATTTATTGTAACTTTCCCAAAACTTATAGATTTTTTGCCTCTTCCCAAAGAAAAACTTATATAGTGTGTCACCTATCTAATTATTCAAATATAATTTTGAAATTTCTCTCTAAGGTACTTCTATATTTGACCTAAAATTATTAAATATTTCACAGTATGAAAATCTCAAAAAAGAAATATAGAAAAAATATCAAGTTGACTTGTTTAAAATTTATTTTAGCATTGTTCATAAACCCTAACTTACACAAGGTATAAATTTGAAGGTATACCAAACCAAATTTTGAAAATTGAATTAGATTTTCCCCAAGATTTCTACTTAATATGATCAAAATTTCACTATCTGAAACCAACGAAGAAACAAATTATCATGAAAATTCCAAACTCACCTATTTGAAAATAATTTTAGGAGCATTTAGGAACTCAAAATTCTTTAGATCATATATCCAAAATTATATCAAACCAAGATCTTAAATTTGAAATATATGTTCACCAATATTTTGAATTAACGTGGTCCAATTGTTGGTGGGAAAAGTTCCCTAAGGAAAGCGTCGACGGCCTCAATAGAGTAGGGTAAGATAATCAACAAAGAACACTCAAACAAGCATGCCAAACATTCGAATTATTAAAGTTGGATTTGGAGACATACCTAAAGGTCCTACATTTGAAGATGTTCTCGTAGGGTCCAAACCCTCTATTTTCTCCAAGCTGTGTAGATCTGCAAATCAATCACAAAAGCATATACATAATAGATAATTCAATGTGTATACATAAGAATATGTTAGATAATAATATATAAACATATATACTATCATGCATAAGATGACAACATATATCGGGTACAAGACATGAGATTCTTTATTGATTAACAAAAATAAGTACAGGAAAGATACAACCTAATCCAGGCCAAAGAGACCGAAGAAACCTTCCTGTGGATCCGTCCAACCTGAGCCATGAAGATAAACTCTCTAATAAGTGCAAGAGGATGCTAGATAAGGATATTGAGCATCTCTGCAAAGGAAACTGGGGTTTCCTAGAGACTGCGAGTGCAGGAGGCACGGGAAAAGTAGACTTGATTTGGGAGAAACAGAGTATAATGTCAATATCCTTCTTCTCTTGTTGTAATTAGGCCGAGCCAAGGGGTGTATATATGCCACAAATTGGTTATTTCAATTAGGCCATGGGTTCTTGTAGGTGGGCTCTTAGTAAAACCTGCTAACCCCGCCCAAAAAATATCATTTTTTATCTTTTCATATTTTAAAATGTATACATGGGTATAGTACTATGGGACCTATGTATATACACATTTTTGTATGGGTAGAGTTGTGTATGGGTTTTGAAATACTATTTTTTAGTATAAAGTCAAGTCTACATGGGAAAAGGCACTGCCCAGGGCCATAAAATAGAATCAAATCTACAGTGATGTTGAATGATGCTATAACACCAATTTTCATAAATTTAAACCTCATAATAAAATTTATAGAGAAAATTTCAAACTGACTTGTTTGAGAATGATTTCAAGAGCATTTAGGAGCCTTAACGTCCTTGGAGCATGTCTCTGAAAATATAGCAAACCAAAATCTAAATTTTGAACTAGACTTTCACTAAGATTTTGAATTTATGTGGTCCAATTTTCACTATTTGGAACCTCACAAGAAAAAAATTATAGTGGAAATGTCGAACTAACCTATTTGAAGTAGCAAAAACCTAGAATCATGAGCTTTGATACTAAGTGTTATGAATTGTGTACCTTACAAATGATAAGAACCCATTAATTAGTCTCTTTTTAGGGGGGAACCTTGTTTTACAATTAATAGAATGTGCAAGACAATATCTGATGATCCTAAGTCTCCATAGTGTGTATGTGTGTGGGAGACAAAGGATACAAAGGATACCAAGGATATAGGAGTAAAATGGGACTATAAAAGGTTCTAGCCTACATAGCAATATAAAAATAGAATTGTAATCAATCCCCCTCTAGGGACTAATAAGGTGTTTTAGGATTAATATAGGCCTTATACAAGGGTTAACATATTTGTTTATATCCTAAGTTTTGTGCTTCAGATGATCATGCTTTTTTTGACAAAAATGAATGAAATAAGACACGTATGCTTGCAAAACTTTTTTTTTTTTTTTTTTTTTTTTTTTGTAGAGAATGGCTAAAAGAAGCTTACTTCTACTTCTACAATTCTCTTGTTACAAATCCTTGTATAAGTTTTTTGCAAATCCATCAAATTTAGGGAATATCGATAGAATTATTTTGGGATACTAATGTTGAAGTTTGATCTCTTTATGACAATTCATAGCTTGCATTTGAGGGAAATGAAAATGTTAATGCCAAAAAAAGGTATGTAGGGAAAAAATATAAGTGTCCTTTAGTTTAATTGATATCGAGGTATTGGGTTGCAAGAGGACTTGCAACACTTTTGGCTGGGGGGTGGGGGGGGGGATGCAAGAGGACTTTGCAACACTTTTGGCTGGGGGGGTGGGGGGGGGCGGATGGCAAGAGACCTTGCAACACTTTTGGCTAGGCTCTAGAAATGGTATATTTTTATACCATGTTTCCCATGCTTTTAACCCTTCCTTGCTTCCTTGAACCTTGTATTAAACCATTATTGTGTGGGATTTAAACTTAATGTGTTTCCATTACATTCATTTAATCTTTGACGTGAATTTATTATTAAATATTAGAAAATACCATATTTTCATTTATCTTTGTGTTTATTTGTAGAGATGACATGACACACAAGTTGTTGTGCAGGTTGTGATATTTTCATAGGATGTATTTTGGCCATGGTTGCAACATGGGTGCATGGGTGCTACGATATGATTTGTGCAACATGGATACCCCAACACAACCACATACCCACGAAAAAGCTACAAAACTAGAATAGAGATCCAACATTGAAGCCTTGAGCCCTTGGAAGTATGATTCAACACCATAATTTTGAGCCATGTTGTTACATATTTTTACTAATCCATGTAAAAATTATGGATCCACACAATGGTAATGCTAATCCAAGAAAATCAAAGATATGGAGATCATTTTGCAAATACAAAGAAAAAATATGAGTTCAAGTGATCAACTAATAATCTTGGAATTCTTAGGAAAATAATTTTGAAGTCATTTATTAATATCTTATTGTTAGCAAAATATCTTAGACTTATACATTAATTGTTATTTGTTAGCGAGGATTATGGAAACTTTTTTTTATCTAGGAAATTGTTGTAACCATTATGGATTTATTAAATCCACAAATAGTTTTATTTAGATTTTTTTTTTTTTATTTCTAGATTCTATTAAATGTATGTATAAAAGAGAGAACTATGTACATTTTTTGGAGAAGTCTCTTAGAGCAATGTCCAAATGATAACGAAATAAGATATAATTATTAAACTTTAATTTTAAATGTAGTTTATAATTTCCATAATGTATGATTTAATTTATCAATTTAATTTATTCACTTTGCATATTTATGTAATACTAATTTCTTTTAATTAGCTTAGTTAATTTAATTAATTTATGTTGTCAATTTAAGAAGTGTTGATATATAATCATATTAGCACTACGTTCTTTGGAAGCAGGGTCCACTCCAATAGAACATAGTTTTGTGTAGGTTAGATAGCTTATTTTTCTTTTTGTATAATTTATTTATGTAATTATCTATTCATGTAAGAGTTATTTTATTCCATAGTTATTTCCTTGTTATGTCATTAGATTATTCATGTGAAATTGTGTTTATTTATTTATGCAATGAATTATCCATGCCAAATCTAATTTATTTATTTGTTTCTAATGTTTTCATTTCATATCATATTGCATTCATCTATGTTGTTGAATAGATGTGCTCAATGCATTGATTACATTTTTTTTGTGTGAGTAAATAAAAGGATCATCTTGGCACGAAGTAGTCTTTTATTTATTTGTGCCTATGTGATTTATTTCTTGCCTTTGTGATTTTATCTACATGTGTTAGGGGGTTACAACATTAAGCTTCCTAACCCCATTAGATAGAAGTTTAAAATTTCCTTTCTTATAAAATTAGGTTATTATTTCTACCTATGTTGGGGGTAGAAATGGTAAACTTTGTAATCTCACTAGGTAGAAGTATGTTATTTCAATATGAAAGTGTGATATTCACTTTCCTCCAAGTGTGGTTATCTTCTTGCAAGCATCTATAGTCATCTTACCTTAAAATTTGCAGAACCTTTCCAAGCTTGTGAACTGTCTATACTCCCTCTGCAAAATTAATCATCGATACTACAACCACGAAACAAACTAGTGGAATTAGGGAGTGTAGCCTGCATATACAATGCATAATAATTAGCAAGTTCCATATGAGCCATGGGTGGACAATTAAATAAATAGTATTCAAGTTCTCTTTTTGAGCAATTAGAAAGGTAAATAAAAGGCTTGTTAGCTTCTAAGTCACGGGAAATTTATTACTTGGGATAAACTTCATGGAAAAGGATTTTAGGGCCCCTCTATTTGTTACCTATGTCAATAAATAGAATATAAAATTGAACATCTCCTAAACACCTATCCATTTGCATTAGCTTGATGGGATGAAGAAGATTCCCTATTTAGACAATAGGATAGAAATAAAGTGAGATTTACTGACACCATAACAGAGTGAACACCATTGTCTTTAAATCACCTTATTATCAATAGAGCATGGAATTTTTTTACTGGATTCCTCCTTTGGGAAATTTGGAAATAAAATAATTGACGCATTCTTAAAAATGTTTCCTAAAAGATGAAATTTTATGTGGAGCAAAATAAAAATCAATATAAAGGAATCCATACTCATCACCCCATGGATTAATCATGATTGGAAATATAGTGACCAAGATAATTTAATCATAAAATTCCTTGAGTTTCACCCTTCTAATTCTTTCAAGCCACTTCCATCAAGTTCGTTAACTGTCACAATTATTGATCATTAGGAACCACCCCCTTCAAAGTTTATTAAGCTCAACTTTAATGGTGCACTAGAGGGAAATCCTGGCCTGAGAATCTTTAGGGGATTTTTTAGGGACCATATAGGAAACATCATTCAAATATTTGTCAAGGCTATAGGAATTAAAAGAAACAACATAGAAGAGATATTTTCCTTATAACTTGGTCCTCAAGTTGAAATTGATGAGATTAATGGTGAAGGTAGATTCACAACTAATCATCAAATTATTGAAATTTTTTTAGTAAGGATCTTCACCGTCTAAAATCTCCAGTACTTAACAACCAAAAAATGGGTTGGTTCAAGTAAGGAGCCTAATATCCCAACTTCCCATCACTATATCCTCACATCCCTGAAGATCTGAGAACAAACTAGTTGACTGCCTAGCTAATGAATGGCTTAATTATTACCCTATACCCCTCAACATACATTGGTGCTCAAATTCCTAGAATCCAATAAAATAAAAGTGCTTAGCATTTTTATAGCATGGTTTTTCACTTAGAAAACCTCACACAATTATGATCTTATGTTTTCATTGGCCCTCCGCCCACACATCAAAGCCTGGGCATGTAGCATTTAATTACACCATAATATACATGTACTAAACATAAGTTTTAACAAAGGATATACATGGTTTAATTCTTTCATTATTGTTATTTCCTCCGAGATTTCCTTATGATTATAAGTTTTCCTCATTTCCTCACTCATGTATGGTGGTTCTCAACATGGTTTCTAGTTGCACTTGCAAAAATGAATATGATTCATTGGCTCACCCTTCACTACCCTTGGAATTTTGGGTAAATAAAAATCATTGAACCACTTTGGTAGATTTTCTTGTTTTGGATTTCTTCTTGGTATCTTCATTTCTAGTCTAAGACAATCATCCTACCTCCTTAGTCTCTTCCTTCTCGTTCCTTCAACGGGTTGATAGTATTGATCGACTCCTCACATTTACTTTGCATTCAGTTTGGGAAAATCTAGTCTATTTCTTATACTTCTTTGGTTTCTTCCCCTTGGGAGCATTAGCTTGTCATCCTAGTCTCTTCCCCCCTAATGATTTAGAGGGTCAACTATCTTTATTGGATTCTTGTGTTCACACTGCACCTATCTCTATCAATGTTCAGTTTCTCCATCAATCCTTAGTGGTTCTTTCCCCTTTGGTCGCATCGCCTCTTTACTCCCGCTATGTGTCTACCTAAAACCATGCCTTGTGTTACAATTTACAAGGGTCAATGTTTTTAGCATGGGCATCGTGTCATTCATGAATTTGAGCACAACCAAATGCAAAGACAAAGGTAGCAATATATTGGGAACAAACTCCTAGGAATGAAATCAATGTCATAGAAACAAAAACCAAGGTGTACATATAATTCATTTAGGTTGAGGAGATAGAAGAAAATGTGGGACAATGGGAGCGTTACACTAGTACAAATCAAGTTTGGTACAACAAATATCTCTAAATAGTTTCCTTTTACTAGCAAGTAAAGACAATTATGGGAAATTTTTTGGTGAAGAGAAGTGAAATTCAATAAGAGATTCTGTTTTGCACTGATGCCCTCCAAATGCAATAAAAATACAGAAAACAAGGTGTCTCTACTGACTAAAAAGATTGTAAACATGTATTTCTGAGACTTTGAGGAAAAAGTAGAGAATTGAAAAGCACATCAAGTGGACTCTCCCTTAGATTAACAAGTTCAAATTTAATTTTTTCGTTTTACTTTCATTAAATAATGAACTTGTCAATTAGACTATATATAAATATAGCCCTAATAATAATTCTCCTCCTCCCTAATAATAATTCTCCTCCTAATAAAATATTTGTGGACTTATTTCACCATTTTTGACAATATAATAATACGAACAAAAACTTTATAGTTGTGTGACTGATTTAGTTTTCCCAATCATAAACGAGTAAACAAAAATACATATTTTTTAATTAATTAATAAGTATGCCAAACTTAAAAGATAAAAACTTATCTTATTAATTATTATTATATTAAAATGTTTTTTTTGTGTTTTTTTAAAGAATATAGAGAAAAAATTAAACTCCACGATCCAACTCTTGTCCACTGGGGAAATTTGGACATTGGCTAAATTAGCATACTCGTGAAGACAAAAGTTTCAATCTATGGTTTGTATTAGGTAAGGGATAGTGCACCCTTTCATAAATAAATAATAAATAACAAAAATTAGAAATATAAATTAAAAATATGGTTTGTATTAGGTAAGGGAGAAAGTGAAACATTTTATAAATAATAAGAAACAAAAATTAGAAATATAAATTATAAAGTGGATTGATTTTTAAGAAATAATAAAATATATAAGAAATAGATTATAGTTGGGATGTATTATTTATAATTATAAAATAGTTTTAGAGAGTAATAAGAAAGATATATAGATTTTGATTAAGTTTTATTTACATTATAATTTAGTATGGATAGATGTCAAGTGTAAATGTTTAGCATTTAATATTTAACAAATTTAATCTAATGTCAATGTAAGTCTAGTATTGACGTAGATGTGTAGGTGTAAATGTTTAAAATTTAACATAAACATTTAACATTTATATGTCAATTCAATTAAAAAAAATAAAACATTAAAAGTAATAAACAAAAAGTTAAAGTTGGGTTAGGGTAGCTCAATTGGAAATGACCGTGTAAATGAAGTCTCACCGAAATGGAAGCCTTGAGTTCAAATTTTTTGTTATCCCCGGATCGGGGTGAGAAGTTGGACATGAGGAAGATGTAATCCTACCATGGTTACAAAAAAAATAAACAAAAAGTTAAAAGTAATAAAGTCTTGAGTTCAAATCTTGTAATCTTGTGTTATCCCCTGATCAGGGTGAGAAGTTGGACATGAGGAAGATGTAATCCTACCAAGGTTACAAAAAAAACAAAATGTTAAAAGTAATAAATAAAATGTTAAAAGCAATATAAAGTCAGATTCCTAAAGTTAATACATTCTTAAAGTAAATAAAGTAATATTTTATAACAATATGACCTAATTATTAACCATGGATATTCACCTCCACTTTATCGTGGATATGACTTATCAATACCACATGCCCAAAAAACATAACTTAATAAATAAAATGTTAAAACGGAAGTCTTGAGTTCAAATATTGTAATCTTGTGTTATCCCCTGATCGGGGTGAGAAGTTGGACATGACGAAGATGTAATCCTACCAAGGTTACAAAAAAAACAAGAAGTTAAAAGTAATAAATAAAATGTTAAAAGCAATATAAAGTTAGATTCCTAAAGTTAATACATTCTTAAAGTAAATAAAGTAATATTTTATAACAATATGACCTGATTATTAACCATGGATATTCACCTCCACTTTATCGTGGATATTATTAACATTTAAATAGGATTTGTTACAATACCATGACTTATCAATACCACATGCCCAAAAAACATAACTTAATATTTTACAACCAATTGAATTTTTTTGATTTAGATACTTTCTTAAACACAATATAATGGGGAGAGAGAGAGAGAGAGTTGGGGAAGAGAAAGAGAGGGAGGTGGGAGAGAGAAGACTAGAGTAAGAGAGGAGGGGAGAGAAAGAAGGAGAGAGGGGGAGGGGAGGAGAGAGAGATATGGAGTTGGAGGGGGAGAGAGAGGGAGGAAAGAATAAATACATAGAGAGATAGAGGTTGAGAGAGAGAGAGGGGGAGTAATAAGGGAGAGAGAAAAGGAGGGAAGAGAGGGAAGAGGAGAGGACAGAGATAGGGAGAGAAGGGGGAGAAAGAGAGAGGGAGACACAAAGATGAAGGGGAGATATAAGAGGAGAGAGGGAGTGAGATAATAACAAAGTGAGAGGGATGGTGAAGAGAGAGAGCGATGAGGGGGTGAGAGACAAAGGGAGGTCGGAGAGAATGACAATGAGAGGGAGGAAGAGAGAGAGGACTCAAGAGAGAGAGAGAGAGAGAGAGAGAGAGAGAGAGAGATGGAGTTGGAGGAGGGAGAGAGGGAAGTAAGAAGAAATACATAGAGGGAGAAAGGTGGAGAGAGAGGGAGTGAAAGGGAAGAGATGGAGAGAGAGTAAGGGAGAGAGGAGAGTGGAAGGAAAGAGAGAGAAGAGAGAGGGAGAGAAGGGGAAGAAAGAGAGAGGGAGAGGAAGAGGAGGGATAGAGAGATAGATATAAAGAGAGTGTGTGTATGGTTGAGGGTGAGATAGAAAGAGGGAATAAGAAAGAGACACATGGAGACAAATATAGATATTACATAGTATTATATAATCATGCTAGATCCATCTTAACCCCAAATCTATGAAGCCCCGATAGGGATCAAATCTCTCTAGGTGCAAACAACTTTTTTGAGTGCAAAAATTGACGAAAGGTTTATACTCATTTGATCCATCTCTCGAGGCTTGATAGACCCTGGGTTAGGATAAATCTAGGTTGGTAATTATACAATAGTTTTAAAATCAATAAACAGATAAAATAGATTTGATTAAGTTGTATTTATAAAAATTGAAAATGTAAAATGTATAGCTTAATAAAAAAATTGTGAGAAATAAAAAATTAAGATAAAATCAAATAAGTAAAAAAAATATATTATAAACAAATCAAATGAAATAGAATTTGACACTGTGATCTGATAATTTTTTAATAATTGAAGTAGAAAGTCATAGAAATTGGTAAATTCAATTCTTTTCTTATTATTATTAAGAAAAATTCATTGATATGCAAGGAAACTTAAATTCCTATCACCCATTTAAATTATTAAATAAACATATGCAGTGAAATTCAAATGGCTACACTGTTCCAAAATAAACATATACAACAAAATTCAAATGGCTACCATCCACTTAATAATTAAATTAAATTAAATTAAAATTTTAAAAATCCTATTCCAAAATAAACAAGGCGTAGTTATTTAAATTATTTATTTTTAACAAGTTGAGTCAAATATGAATATGCTCCATCAATGTTTTAAAGTTTAGTTTCTCTACCAAGCATCTTTATCCTTGTTATAGATTCCATAAATATCTTATAATCCAATGGATAGTAGAGAAATTAATTGTTTGAACTTATTTTCTGTATCACTAGTATTCCAAAATGTTTCCAAATTCTTACAATCAAATTATATAAGTTGAACACCTTTCATGTCGAAAGTTTTAGAATTATGCAAGTGACCATGAAACTTCAAAACAAAACTGAAAGAACAAGAGTCATGTGATGACAATGTCACTACGTTTTTTTTGTATACATGCATTTTTTTTAGATATATTGTATACATGCACTTTTTTAGATATACATTAGATGTCGAAAATATAAAAATAGTGACATTGCTACTATATATATATAATCCTCTTTATATTCAATCTCATAGTTTGTATAAAAAAATAGAGTCATTAAATTTAGAAACATAACTTTTCAAATAGGATTTTAAAAGTTATAGTACTCTAAAACTCAGACAATCAATGTACTTAAAAATAAAATGTTGTAAGATTACGTCCTGCATTTGTTATTTGTAGCGAAAAGGGTTTGGGTGTCTCGCGGTTCAACCAACTTGGCCCTTCTGCGTGTGCATGTAGAAAAGAAGAAAACTCCTAGAATTTGACACCGTAATGCAAGGCACTGAAACGGGTGGCAGCTGGCACTAGATTCGCAGTTGTCATGTGCCTACCTAAATGGTCAATGTTATCAATTCTAGAACATATGCAAATTATATGAAGGTTTAGCATTTGGTTGTGTATGAATTTTCCAGCCATTTGTGAGCAACTACAATAAGGCTAGAAAAGTTAGAGGAGACCTGGAAATGAAGAAGAAAATTCTATAATAGTTTGTCAATGAAAGGATTGTCTACCCATTTCCAATATTAGTTACAGAGACTATACAATTCACGAGTGCGAAATTTTTATAAATATTTTGATACTTAGATGTGATAACTGAAGGCACAAGGCTTGGAAAATTCAAGGAATTGTGTGAACCTCTTATAATCTCTAAACTATCACCGATCACATGCTTTTTAATTGCTAGTCACTCTTATAATCTCTAAACTTCAGTCCGGAAATGGATATTCATAGAGGAATTAAAAAATCAAGTTGAACTCCACAAAAATTAATAATACATTATTCAAATAAAGAATGGAAGTAAATATTTAGCTGAGAATGCAAAGACTAGCAAACCTTCTGGCTACACATGTCGTGATTGGCAAAAAGGGGGCTCTTCCATATCGTCTTTAGTGTGCTATATTAAAGGCATGGAAATAAATAGAGAACTTGCCCTAATGCCCTCCGATAAAACAATAATACTCAGTTTTAAATCTGAAAGCCAGTTTTAAATATATTGACTGTTGGAAGCGCGGAGGAGGAAAGTAACAAATTATCGCAAAAATTTACCTACAAAATATACAAGTTGTTATTCTTTTATTGATCATATAAATTTGGCTGGATTACAATGAACTTAATAGGGGTATTTATATTTTTAACGTGATTTAATTAATGTTGACTTCAACATGTACACACTAAATTTAATCTTTCCAAATACAAGATTGAATTCGAAGTGATAATCATTTGACTCAAATTAACTCACACTAACACTAGTTAAATCAAAATATAAATTTGGACTACTCTGCATGTGGGAGTAAATAGCTATTTTTAACAGTGTTCCTTAATTACAACTGCTAAACTAAGACATGACTGATGAAAACTCAAACATGTTTGCTGGTTTAAGTTACAACACCTAATTTCCTTTCAAAAACTCAAATACATCTTTTGCTAATGGCTTAGTGAATATATCAGCCAATTAATCACTCGATTTACAAGGCTTTAAATAAACTTCTCCATTGCTCTCAAGTTCCCTAATAAAATGATATCTTATATCAATATGTATGCTCTTTTGATGAAACACATTATGCTTGGATAGTGCAATGGCTAGGGTGTTGTCACAATTAATCGTAGTTGATCCTTCTTGTTTCTGCTGAAGTCCATCCAAAACTCTTCGTAACCATACTTCTTGACATGTTGTTGATGTTGTTGCTACATATTTCGCTTTCGTTGATGAAAGTGTCACAAGAGGTTGCTTCTTAGATGTCCATGATATCACACTTAAACCAAGATGAAACAGATACTAGAAGTGATTTTCCTATCATCCAAACTTCGTGCAAAATCACTATCAGTATATCCAACTAAATCTTTCTTCTTTGTGCTTGCATAAAATATGCCACAATCTGTAGTTCCTATTATGTATCTCAGAATCCTTTTGACAAAGTTCCAACGTGAGTCTTTTGGATACCCAATAAATATAGAAATCAAACTAACTCCATGCATAATATCTGGTTTGGTAGTTGTGAGATACATAAGGTTTCTAACCAATCTTTTGAACAGAGTTGGATTGACATCTGATCCTTCATCATCCTTACTTAACTTTGTACTTGTCACTATTGGTGCAGGAGCATGTTTACAATTTTTATTCTAAATCTTTTCAACAATTCTTTAGTATTTATTTTGACAAATAATAATCTCTTTCTCTGATTGCTCAACTTCTATGCCAAGAAAATATTTTATAACACCAAATATTTTTCATTTCAAATTCTTTTTTCATTGTTGCTTTAAACTCATCTAGTTCAAGATTACCAGTATAAATCATATCATCCACATACAACAAACAATCAAAATTTGGCCATACTCATTTACCTTTGTGTACAAAGTTGGTTAAATGTTGCTTATGCAAAATCCATTCTTGATCATGTAACTTCCAATTCTACTATACCAAGCTCTTGGTGCTTGTTCGAATCCATAAAGTGCTTTCTTCAATCTGTAAACTTTGTCTTTTTGACCTTCAACTTCATAATGTGGGGGTTGTTGCACATAGATTTTTCCTTCCAAAATACCATTCAAGAAAGTTGATTTCACGTCCATCTGATACACTTTCCACTTATTTTGAGTTGTTGTTGTCAAGACTACTCTTACCGTATCCAATCTTTCAATTGGAGCAAGGGTTTCTCCAAAGGCTATCCCTGGTTTCTGTGAGAACCCTTTTACTGTAAGCCTTGTTTAAAATATGTCAATTTCTCCTTTTTCATTCAACTTTGTCTTATTCACCCATTTCACGCCAATGAGATTTTTAACTTTTGGTAAATCAACCAAATCCCAAGTATTATTCTTTTCTCTAGATTCTATTTCTTTATCCATAGCTTGCACCCAATTCTCATCTCTAATAACTTCTTCATAAGATGAAGGTTGAAAAGACAACAATGCAAAATTTGAACTAACATCCAAATCATCATAAATATCTTGCAGAATTCTCATTTTTCTCTTACCATTACTTGATTCCTCACGTGATTGATAGATGAGAATAGTTCGATCTGTTGATATGTTTCAAGATCCATGTTGTTTAGAAAATATTGGAGTATTTGGTGGCATGACTCTGTTAGGTGTCATCTTGTTATGAAACTAGCTCAAGAAAAGATAGAAAAGAGAGATCAACGCCTTAGAATTCAGCCTCTTCGAGGGGGAAACCTCCTTTACATTACATAAATGAACAA